>OY365811.1:24569883-24668120 GCA_959347315.1 Bimastos eiseni
GTTATTTGTTTGTTTTTTTTGGTTTTTTACAAAAAAAACAAAAATGGCAATAATTTGTTTGTTTGGTTTTTTTAAATAAATTTTTTATTTACTAATATTACTATCATATTACTAATTGTGTGTTATTCAGTCGGAAATCATGCTAAATTAAGCATATAAACAATTTGGAGCTCTTTTTCATGCTGTGTTTGATACTTTTTATAACAAAACTGTTATGGCAAGATCCAAAGAATAACTAAAAACCAAAAAACCAAATAAAACCAAAAATCCCAAAAACAACTTTTTGATTTTTTCAAAATCTTGGTTTTTTGCACCCTTGCCGTGCCCAGAGGCAGCGATCCCGGGTGTCAGAAGACACGTTATACGCGTGTTCCCACATTTCCTACTTCTCTCATTGAGTGTGCCCTCCCACACTTGTCAAACGAGATCACCACCTCTAACCGTGCCCCAACCTTAAGCTAGAATTAGCCCCGCGCTTGCTGATGAGCACCGGTCAATTAATTAGATGAGTATAATCAATTAGTGTGGTTATTCAAACATCAACAATGTATCTAGCGCCTGACTTTAATACATAACGACTACACAATTCATAGACAGGAATGTCTGGACAAGGCTGAAGCAGATAATTCGGTGTAAAGTGTCCTGAGGCTAAATTACAAGAACATTGAAGATGATAAAACCGAAATAAATTATTGGGTTTCTCTTCTACCCAGTCTCAAATTCTTGCTGGTAGCACCTCTTCTTCCTTTGCTTTGCTCAGAAATAATTTGCTTACTTATGACATTGAGCACCGGGAACGCCTAAAACAGTCGATAAGAAATAAAAGAATTATATAGCCTCAGCCTATAATATAGTCTGTGCTGAAACGGTTGAAAAAATTTTCTTTAAACAATTTATTGTCGCCCCTGAAGGCGTTTGATACTCAACAACAGTAGTAGGAAATTGAATAAACTAGGACAATTGGCCAATATAATGATCAATTCACCACCTAATAGGTTATAAAACGTATTATTAACCTATAATTAGGTTACAAAATCACCAAAAATCACAACAACCCACATCATGGTTCTAATACCAGCCAAATAGGCCACCATAAAATTGAAAATTGAGCCACAATTCATGCACAAACCAAAGCCCCTGGTCAAAACGTCCGCCAATACGTCAAAGGTCACGGGAATTTCCAATAGTTTCAATGATGAGTCATTGCTCTACAAACAAATAAACAATCTTTCATAAATAAAATAAATGAAAATATTGTTCCTTTTTCACTTAAAGGAATGCCAACACAATATAAAATGGAATACACAAGAAAGACTGTTATTGAATTAAGAAAAATTGCGAAACAGCGGAATTGTAGGTTTATACGACTACGAAAAGGATTTTATTGCTAAAATTCAAGCTCATGTGCCTCAAACACTCCCCTCTCATTTTACTCCAATCTCATCCAATGCTAGTTTGATGGACGCATCCGTTCCCGACATTACAGTTCCAACACTCGTTCCCATGCCAGCTACGACAGCACGAAAAATATTCGTTAAGACTAAGTCTGCTATTAATACATTCGCAAAGTGGATTGAAGGGTACATACCTGAAGAACCAAGGAGAAAGGTGAACGAGAATATAGAAGCACTGAAAGCTAAAGTGAATTCTATATTCAGTAAACTTCTTATGAAGACACGCGAAATAAAAGAGACGGCCACAGCTATCAAGGGCTTCACGAAACAAAAAACGGTCAAAGGAGCAAACGGAATTGACGCCGCATCTTTTCTTGACACCGTTCAAACACAGGCGGTAGCCTTGTTGACTAAAAATCGACAGACTAAGGTTAATTTCATCCTTACCTGCACAATGGCGCGTATCGATATGAAATCCGGGCAAGTAGATACCGAGGATTTTCCTTTTCGTTCAAAGACTGAGGTGGTTCTAGACTCCACCGATACGAGCGAAATTTACAACAATGCGAAAGATAAAATCCTAGAGTCTATGGCAGCCTTCCAGATGCGAGGTAGTAACTGGAGACTTAGAGCGGTTCAAAAATTAGAAATCAACACGGTTGCTTATAAACCGCTGAGGGGTAGTTCTTACATTCCACTACCGAAATGTCTAGCGAGTAAAAAGGCTATTGTTAATATGAAGAACGAAGACGAAGAATGCTTCAAGTGGTGTGCAACGAGAGCCTTAAACCCTGTTGACGAACATTCGGAAAGACTAACGAAAGAATTAATAAAACAGCCTGAGGAACTTGATTGGTCCAGCATTGAATTCCCAGTCGCAGCGGATGCTAACGTGATAGGTAAGTTTGAGAGAAATAATAATATTAGTATTAATGTTTTCGGTCATGAGAAAGATGTTTACCTATTTCCACTATATTTATCAAAGCACGAGAGCGATATCGTGTAGATCTATTACTCATTTCTGATGGAGAAAAGAAGCATTATTGTTGGATAAAGAACTTTAACAGATTGATAGCGGTTCACACAGAAAACTCATGCAATTCGATGCACTATTGTAAAAGATGTTTGATAGGATATAGAAATATAGTCATTAAATAAACATACCGAGTACTGTTCCCAACACGCCGCTCAAAAGATAGAACTTCCAGAACCAGGAACTATGCTGAGTTTTAAAAATTATTATCGAAAGATGAGAGTTCCCTTTGTCGTATTCGCTGATTTTTAATCTTTCATAAAACCTATAGACACCTGTCAACCAGGTCTCAACATGTCTTACACCCACAGATATCAAAAACACGTTCCAAGTTCTTTCTGCTATTATATAAAATGTTTTGACGATGATCTATATTCGCAAGCATCTGTGACGTTCACAGCAAAGAGCGAAGACGATGATGTAGCTCAGATATTCGTAGACAGTCTTATAGAGAACATAAAAGATATCTATGATCGATTTTAATTTCCTAAGAAAATTATATTTGGAAAGAAAGAACAGGCGCAATTCGATTCCGCTATCGTTTGTCACATATGCGAAGACGAACTGGGTAAAGATCGAGTTAGAGCCCATTGCCATTTAACTGGAAAATATAGAGGCGCCGCTCATAAGAATTGTAATCTAAATTATATAGTTCCCAAGTTTTTCCCAGTATTGTTCCATAATCTATCCGGTTACGACAGTCATCTATTCGTAAAGAAATTACGAGGTGATGATAACGAAAAGATTAATTGCATCCATAGCAACGAAGAAATTTACATATCTTTTAGTAGAGAAGTCGTAGTTGACAATTTTATAGATGAAGAAAATAAGTTAAAAACTGTCAAACGAGAATTACGTTTTGTCGATACTTTTAGATTGCTGGCATCGAGTCTCTACGCTTTATCGAAGAACCTGAGCAAAGATCAGTGTAAGAATATAAGCAAACACTATTCTGGTAATCAGCTCGATCTCTTGATTAGAAAAGGATTATATCCTTACCATTATGTTGATTCCGTGAAGCGACTGAACGAAACAGAACTACCACCAAAGTCAGCATTCTACACAATACTTAAGGACTCAGGTATTAGTGACGAAGACTACAACCATGCACAGATGGTATGGAAAGAATTCGGATTCAAGACCTTGAGAGAATACCACGATTTATATAATGTGACTGATGTTCTCCTGCTTGTTGATGTATTTGAGAATTTTAGAGATGTATGCAGTGAGAACTATGGTCTAGATCCCGCCTGGTATTATACCTCGCCAGGTCTTGCTTGGGACGCTGCATTGAAGTTGACAGGAGTAAAGTTGGAGTTGTTGAGCGACTGTGATATGATACTAATGGTTAAGCATGGGATAAGGGGAAGTGTTAGCACCATTTCGCACCGTTATGGACAGGCAAACAATAAGTATATGGGAGAAGTATTTGACAGTAGCAAGCCTTCAACATGTATAACCTATTTAGACGCGAACAACCTGAACGGATGGGCAATGTGTAAAAATCTATCAACTCATGGGTTCCAGTGGATGAGCAATGATGAGCTAAACGATTGGAGAGGAACAACGTGTATATTAGAAGTCGATTTGGAATATCCTGGAGAATTGCATGATCTTCACAACGACTATCCTCTTGCTCCAGAGAGTGTTAAAGCCAAAGAATCGGATGTGTCAAAACTCATTCCAAACCTGTGTAATAAAGTAAAGTATATAGTCCATTACGAAAATTTAAAGCAGTATGAAAGTTTGGGTTTGAAGATAATGAAAATTCATCGCGGAATTAAATTTGAAGAAAGTGCTTGGCTGAAAAAGTATATAGATCTAAATACTAATCTGAGGACCAGAGCCACCAGCGATTTCGAAAAAGACTTTTTCAAACTAATGAACAATAGTGTGTTTGGTAAGACGTCTGAGAATATTGAGAATCGTGTAGACATAAAATTGGTGTGTAGTGAGAAGGAAGCTAATAAGTTAGCAGCGAGAAAGAGTTACGACACTCGAACTATTTTTGATGAAAACCTAATTGCCATTCACATGAAACGGACGAAGCTATGTTACAACAAGCTATATATCTTGGTATGTGTATTTTAGACTTGAGTAAAACTATAATATACAATTTTCATTTTAATTACATCAAGAAAAAGTTTGAAGATAGAGCAAAGTTACTTTTTACATACACGGATTCTTTAGCCTATGAAATTAAGACCGAAGACTTCTACGCCGATATAGCACCCGACATTAGAAGTAGGTTTGAAAATGAATGAAAATGTAGTTTGGATGAACTTTTACGGTGATGAGATCTCGGAACCTTTTATACTCAGGTTTTCGATCGGTGATAAAGTTAAAATAACGAAGAGGAAGAACATCTTTGAAAAAGGTTTTACACCGAGATGGACGGAAGAGATCTTCACAATTTCAAAGATTCAATACACGGATCCACCAACTTATAAGATCACAGATTATAATGGTGAGGAAATACAGGGCTCATTTACGAACAGGAGCTACAAAAGACTGCTCAAAAAATATTTAGGATAGAAAAAGTTATCAGGAAAAGGGGAAACTAATCTCTGGTAAAATGGCTTTGTTATCCTGAGTCATTTAATTCATGGATTTATAATGAAGACTTGGTGACCACGTGATGACTCATGATCGAGACTATTGGAAATTCCCGTGACTTTTGACCTATTGGCGGACGTTTTGACCAGGGACTTTGGTTTGTGCATGAATTGTGGCTCATTTTTCAATTTTATGGTGGCCTATTTGGCTGGTATTATAACCATGATGTGGGTTGTTGTTATTTTTGGTGATTTTGTAGCCTAATTATAGGTTAATAATACGTTTTATAACCTATTAGGTGGTGAATTGACCATAATATTGGTCAATTGTCCTAGTTTATTCAATTTCCTACTACTAACAACTGATCAAATAAAACGACCGGATAAGCGAAATACAAGTCAGTAGAATAGCAGAGCCTTTCGATGCACACATTTAGTGTTTCTAGACATTGCTATCTGACTATGTACGCGTGCGTTGGAGTGGGCTGGACTATGTCTGTAGTCCAAAAACTATAGGTCCATGAACCTAATAGGTGCAGTTTATGTCTGTGTGCTTTTGCAGTATCGAGATGAAGCCATTCAGCCAACCGAAGTTTCCATTTACTGTTGGAAAGCAGGACATAGACAGCGGCAAAGAGGTATGCTGACTGTCAAACACCTTCTGGGATTAAAGAGATTTATAAAGAGAAATGGAAACTAAGAGGAGAAGGAGGAGGAGGAGGAGGAGGGAAGAATCGAGGAGGTGGATTCGGAAGGGATTACCACGAGATGAGGACGAATAAAAAGGCATATTTCCGAAATTTTATACCGCCTTTCTTCCAACATTTTTTGCTCAGAAGTGCATAAACACAATTTTCATGCATATGACGAGGATTGGAGGACGAGAAGGTACTGGAATTGGAGGATGGGAATATAAGAAGGACAAGAACGAGGAAGGAGGAAGATAGAACGAAGAACAGTGAAATAAGCAGAAATAGATGAGAGCACTAGAAGCATTTCAAAGAGAAGATAAGAATATGAGGAAGAGTAGGGAAGAAGAGATTACCATAGGAAAATAGAATGCTGAGGAGAAAAATGAAGCTATAGATTACAAGAAAGTGAAGCTAGGGGAGTATATGAAGGGCTGGAAGTAGGAGGAAGAATTGATGAATAGGAGGAAGAGGAATGAAAGCGGAAGAGAAGAATTGATAATGAGGAGGAAGAAGAGTAAGGCTGTTGCTAAGCAAACTGACAACAACAGATATTTTATCTATCACTTTTCAGAACGTTCCCTTGAAATCAAGAAGAAGAAGTTTCATTCTTAGCAACAAACTTCAATTTGGAAAGTCTAAAGAAAAGCTGCACGAAGCAGAAAGCAGCCAGCACCTGGCACCAACAGGTTTCTTGTTGTCTGCATGTCTTTCTTCCTTCTTCTTGTCTGTCTGTCTGACAGTGTCTGTCTGCCTGTCTCTCAATCACTGCACCAGGCATTCTCCAAATCACTTGATCAATCAAGCAATTTATCCTTTAGTCTATCTGTTACTCTCTTCGTTGCTCTTAAATCTTTAATCTATACAGTAACTGAATAAGTGATTTGTCTCAACACCTCTTTGAATTGATCTAGTATATAAATTCGTCCTGAAGTGCGGACATACAATTAAAAGCGGAATAATCGCACACGTAAACTACGCTTTCTAAATCGCTACTCTACGCTTAGCCAGAGGCATCAGCTAATTTGAGTGAGGGTCAGAGCCCTGTTGCAAGAGAGATGAGGGATAGGAGGCAGTAGAGGGTCTTTCATGGTGGGTTTCATCAAGGAGAAGAATTATCTGCAGTTGTGTTTTCATTTAGAAAATGCTTAATTTTCCATGTCTCACTACCTAGGCCTAGCCTACTACTTAGTAACATACTCAGTAGGGCCTATATTGTTATTATTATTAATGTCAATTTGACATAGTCTCAACGCCCATAGTCAACGTGGAAGTCAGAAATTAGGTGCTATCAGGCAATGCTCATCATACTCTCGTCCTATTATCTTTTATTTATTCTGTTCTGATTATTGCATTATATATTATTTTTTAACGTTTCTCACTGAATGCGATTTGATACAATGCAGAACTGAATGAGATAATGAAAACATAGACTATATTTTCTTTTTAAGTGAGCAGTTGGTCGTTATCCTACGAACCAGTCGTCCAAGTACAATGTAAGTCTGCTTTTCGATCGTGACTACATGTACTCACTGAGTCTCTAAAGACACTGGTCACCCAATAGAAGTCTCACGCGTTTACATAACGATGCCTCGTAAAGTCTGCAGTCCATGGTCGTTCAGTTGACAGCGTTGACGTTGACTTCAGAAGATGGAAATCTTTGCAACTCTTACATTACTTAATTTTTAACGATGGAGAATGCACTAAGATTTAGGCCTTTGGGAAAGCCTACATGAATGCACCTCGTCGTTAAAGGGTTAAAATAGGCTAGCAAAGTGCTAGTTTAAAAGGCGACTTATTTGCCCAGTATTTGGCCATAAGTTTTCAAAAATACATTCAATAGACTGTTATTGACACCATGAATTCTGAATAGTGTCATTCATAGGGATTTCTGTGTCCGCTGTCAGCTACATATACAGATCTTCTTTGGGTAATTTCTACATGTGTGTGAAAGTCCGCCATCCAGCGATGACTGTTCTAGTTATAATAGTGTTTGCCTATGGTAGTGGCTGCATGGACTGAACTCATTGTTCTTGATGAACTATAAACACCATTTAAACCAGTTCAGGCATTGTCTTTATAAGGTAATTTAGGTCTAGGGCCTTCCAAGCCTACAACAGGTGCTTTAGGGTATTTTCTGTAATGATACATAGGCATACATATATACATACATACGTATATAAACATTTACATGCAAGTCATGCATTCGTATGCCTGAGTTAATCACTGTCTGCCAATAGATATTTATTGCCAACCATTCAGAGTCGTGACCAGTGGCGGCGATCTCGTTTGTCAGGTGGGGGACATTTCTCGAAATGACATATTTTTCCAGGTCATTCAAGTCCAAGCTATCTAGAATATGTGTGTATAACACAATATAGAAATATGTTAAAAAAAATAAGATGATCAATCATTCATGGGGGTGAGGTGCGGGACAAACGTATAGATGCCCCTTTCTGTAAAAGGTGAGGGGGCTTGTCCCTATCGGCCCCCCCTCGGGATCGCCGCCCTTTTTCCTGACATTTTGGATTTTGGCGGCTGGTTCATTTGTGGCATAGGGCCTACAACTCGTGCCCTGATAATCAATTATAAATTTTTTAGGTAAGTTGACACGACCAGTCATCATTTTTGGACCACTCAAGGACAGACTCAACGATCAACTCGTGTCGGAGTTTCCGGACAAGTATAGCAGCTGCGTTCCGCGTGAGTTGATAGCAATATTACTACAACTAATACTTCCACTACTACTTCCACGACTGCTAAAAAAGTAAAAATAATAATAATAATAATAATAGTTGTAGCAATAGCTGTAATATACATAACAATGACGATGATGATGATGATGATGATGATGATGATAATAATAATAATAATAATAATAGTAATAGTAATAATAATAATAACAGGCTAGTGATGATAATGGTCACAATGAAGACCAAGGCAACGACGAAAACCCACATAAAATGTGTGGGCGCATATCCTAATTTCACGTGGTTTGTTTGCGCTGTTTTGTCATAAGACACGACTCGTCCAATTCGAAGAGGTGAAGTGGATGGTCGCGATTACCACTTCGTTCTCGGTCGAGAGGTAATGGAAGAAGAGATTCGCAAGGGTCTGTTCGTCGAGGCAGGGGTCTACAACGACCACCTGTACGGAATGAGCGCCGAGTCCATCAAAGCCGTCGCCTTCCAGGTACAGAGCCTGTAGAAGTTCTCTGACGAATCGCAGAAACATTGCGCCCTTCAAGCACTTTCCGGCTTACTGACTGATATAAACATGTGCGACTTGAAGGTAAACAGAAAGTTTACGTTGATATGAATGACGATACAATCCAACTTGTGAACCTGTTATAAATAGAAGCCTCTGGATCTTATCTCATGAACACTGTTTTGGCTGTTTTTACAATGCACTTTGCCAATATACGATTACAATACATGCTCTAAAACGAATACTCTGGTGTACTGCTACAGGGCAAACACTGTCTATTGGACGTCAGCACGGGTGCCATACCCAGACTGCAGGCAACAGGCATCCACCCAATTGCCATCCTCATCAAGCCACGCTCTCCAACACTGATCAGGTCAGCCTTATTGCATAGATTCTAAATTTAACATGATTCCTTAAAAGCGAATTCATCCCATCTTAGCCCATGATGTCAATGTTGTCTTGTGAAACTCGTTGGGCATCAATAAGAGCTCTGTTACGGTCTCGCATCAGAATGATGATGACGACGACAACAACGGTTATGCAGATGAATGCGACGACTACCACAATGATTGATGACGACGACAATGGTTATGTAGATGAATGCAACGACTACTCTAGTGATTACTATGTTCAGACGACCTAGCATTATTTCAAGAACCCTGCCAACTGGTTGGGTCAGCACTTAACAGGTGAACCGACCCAACTTCCTTCCTTAGCAAATGACTTAATTCTTTTCGGACTGTCCTCAAAACCGTTCACATCCAACGACACTTATTCTAAGTTTATGCTGTTCTGTACACTGCAGTCTGTGGAACCAACCAATATCCGAGGAAGCGGCTCGCAAAGTCTACGCTGCCACGGTTAAACTCTTCCAAGACTCCCACCAGTATTTCACAGGTAATCACTCCGGTCAGACTTTCTTCAAACTGCATAATCTATGCGACCCGTCAGTCATTTTAAATTGCCAGCGATAAATGCCCTCTAAAATGGCTTTTTAAAAAGCGCCTCTGTAGGTAAAGATACAGTTATATACATTGTGCATGTGTACGCACATAGATACATCATACATCATGCATATTGTTATGCACACATATTGTATTTTTGAACCGACCCTCCACATTTAAATTCGCCTCATCTGGGAAACTATCCTTGTTCGAGAACGAAGACATCTAGTCTGAACAGTGCACTTGCTAATTAATGTTCGATTGTAGTGTACCGATAATTGACAATCTCCTCGAACTTGACTGACATAAATATATTACACTAGCGTTCTCAACCCATCTTCGTTGAGATTGATCTTTGAACTCAGCAGATTGAGCAGAATCTCAGCAGATTCTTCCGCATTGAAATTCGTCCCACTCGCAAGTGTTCCATTTGACCAGCGCTCCGAGTGAGACCGTCATTACATAATTAACGCCTCTGATTTGCCTATTAAAATTAGCGCAGACTGTACTCATTGCAGATGATGCAAATGCAAATGACGGTTGTTATTATATCGGCTGTCGGAGAATTGTGCAATGTACAATTCGAAACAAAGAATGCCCAAACATCGGAATTTGAAGTAAAGTATGTGCTGAAATTAGTCACGTTGACATAGAATTTTACATAACCAAGCTATAATTTTTTTTACAAAATTTCATATTGAAAAAGTGTTCCGTTTGTGAGCCTTTTCTGAGACCAAAAGAAAAAATCGGATTTGTAGCTTAGATATCACACTGAGTGACCCAGAGAAAATAAAAATCAGGCGAAAGGTATACTCGGAGGGGCTATCGCTCTCTTGATTTCAAACGAAATTGATGCACCTAATTCGCTGGGTTATCTTTTACCTAGCTACTAAATCGTATATCGTATAAACTTAGTACTTATTAAGTGAGTCAATCCTTGCTTATGCCACCGTCAGTCACATCTCTCGTGTACACCGGTATCCTTCCCCTTCTGCCAAATACAGGTTCTTCGGAACTCTTCCTAGGTCAACTGTTTAAATTCAGTTGCCTCAAACTGGAATTAACATTTCCTAATCATCCAAGGAAGAGAAGATAACATGCTGATACTCTGCTCGAGTTTCTGAGTTTAATAAATTCTTGGTTTCAACTCAACAATAATAATTATTAGGCTAAGCATGTATACATGTATAGAAGTAAGCACACAATTTCATACTATGTCATATGAAATCATTTCAGCCGTTGTAAGTGCCGACTCACCATCCGAGGTGTTCGATCGAGTGAAACAGATCATAGCCGACCATTCGGATTCACTCATCTGGATCACTTCCAACGAGAAACTTCCGACGCAATGAAGCGTACGATGACGCATGAATAGCACTTGATGCATGGCAGCAGACAGACCAAGACTTGTACCTGATTGACCGTATGAGACTGTGTTGATTGTGTTGATCTAGTTCTACCAAATCTATTTCTTACCGTATATCGTACGTAGTCTTTAGTTGCTGAAGGGAAACTGGTTCATATATGTGAGCTATGCGAAATTGTCCAACAATTTGAGCGCTGCGGGATTGAACTGTGACTAAGCTAGTCCCTCCAGTATAATTCCGCTTTTGTGCGGTGTGATATTCAGGCGATGTACATCATTACATGTATACGTTTACATTGTGTTACACGACTCCGGGGAATGCCGCAATTGCGAACCAATCGCTAGAACAGTTGCGGCGCTATACTTCACGCAGGTGTAGCCTACCAATTCAGTCATGTCTTCCACCGCCATCTTCAACCATATTCATGTTGGCCCTACTCACCGGTCGACGAACAGAGGTTCCTGCATAGTGCACCACCAAAGATATTGTCCTCGGCCAACTAGGCCTATAGGCCCTATGCCACAATCATCATACCGAGAGTATGACACTGGAATTTATACAGACCTCTCGAGACTCACCTTCCTATCCGAAGTGGATGAAAGGATATAGCATCCAAGAAGTTGGCTGCATTTCTAACAAATCTTAACTACCTATATATGGCTAGCCCACAGCCTGTCAATCGACAAGAACATCCAACCGAATCATCTGTGTGTTAAATTCTCTTACACAATTCTGATGGCTGAGTTGCCGCAGCTGATCGAGATGAGATGACGTTGCTCAGCCTCATAGCAACATTTGGCAATATATAGCCTAATTGCCATCCGATAGCTAGTCCTATCTTAGCTCGAAAGCATGCTATATTAGTATTAGACTGCAACCCTTCTTTCATAATGCCCCAGGCCCTATTTACAAAATAACATTTATTCACTTTATTATGCTCCACAATCTAATGACGAAGCATCAATTGATAGCGCTGAGTAATTGTAGGCGTCTCAAGGTCCCTGTACAGTATAGGCCTAAGTCTCTGAGGTGAGGTTCGAACCCATGCTCTCGTCATTACGAAGCGAACGCCCTCTAACCAATCGGTTACCGTCTTCCACATAATAATTGTTCGACATTTGATGCATCGCACGGCAATCTATTGCTTAAATCACGGCAATCCATTGTTTAAATCACGGCAATCCATTGTTTAAATCACGGCAATCCATTGTTTAGATCATAATCTCGAAATTCATAAAACGCTCGGTCCCACTTGAAAGCCAAGCGCGGTGTTCCAGCATATTCACGAGCGCTGCGTCAAGTAAGAGGCATCTAAGGGCATCGCAATAATTTTTATATCGATGATAGGCCAGCTGCCATACGGCGGAAAATGGGACGGTTGCAAATTAAATAATTCGGGTTAAGATTCATTTTCGTAAGAGGTGAAATTCCACTCTTTAATTGAACGATTTGAAACAATGAAAGACTTGATGTGACTTGCATTGTATAACCTTACGGGAGGTCATGATACAGCGCTGAATTTACGAACTTCAGACTGGAGCTCCTTCTTGAAGGGAGGCGCATTGTGGAATCGACTGGCGGTCTTCTTAGAGTGCTTCAACTAAAGTTGAAAAAGTTGTAAAGTGCTTCAACTTTAGTTGAAGCACTCTAAGAAGACATGTAGTTTGGATCCGACTATCAGAAACTGTAAATCATGCCTAGCAGTGTCATCAATCTCTGAGGGATATGAGTCACCCAATACTTGTTGTGCAGAACATGCCCCCTCCCGCTCATTTAACAATTTATGCATCAGTCAGTGTTCCTGTTAATTGCATTAGAGGTATGATTAGCCTAACCTAGCTACTATTTTGTTACAGATATTATGCTTCATGTGAACTTTAATATTGGGCCTGCTGCAGAATGTGTATGTAAAACTGCAATAGCTGGCTAGCTCGTTTCATAAGAGGGAAGAGGATCGTAGTCGTAATCTCCAAACTTCTAAATCGTCATTCGAAAGTCAAGAGCAGGGCACCAGCTTATTCGCGAACGATGATATAACGTGTCCTCGCTTTGTGGACGTGTCGAAATGACTTTGCGTTATTTTTCATGTAGGCCTAGTTCCAACTCATCAAATTTAGCTTAGTTACTTTGCTTTTTTAAATGTTGCAAACGCTGTTTTGTATTTTGTAAAAACCTTCTTTTATAAGCTCGTATATGTTGTCTCTGTAGACCAACACGCCCATCTTCTCTTAATTATAATTGTATGTTGCATGTATTATGCTGTCATTATTTCTCAATTCCATTAAACTTTATGACGTTTCATGCTCCAAAAATTAAGAGTGGCGTAGATGTAATTTTGCAAGCTGTATTGCATAGGCCTACTGTAACATATATAGAGTGCGCCTCATCTAGAGACCTGACCGCGCACCAGTTTATTCTCTAACGAATGCTTTGTTCATTGTTTTAAGCATCTAAGAAATACCTGGGACTGACATGGAAGAAAATATAATATAAATCACTTATTCTACCTGATTATTTTTAAGTACACATCATGACACTTAACAAAACAGATAAAATCTTCAGTAAAATATAACATATAGGATAACAACAACACTGTTGTTTGTTTAAAATTCTTAAAATCAACCGAGTCATTTTGCTTCTGATGCATGCGACAAATTCCACTCTAAGATCAGAAGCTTAATTCAAAGGCTGTGTTTACGTAGTTCTTTCAAAACGATGCATCATGTCAAATTTCTGTAGTAATTAATCAGTGTAATCTCTCTTATTTTCTGTGATCTAACACAACTATCTTTCTCTACTGCTATCTATTCCGAATCACAAAGGACCTTTAAATTTAAAAGTCGTGGGGTAAAATACCCAAATGTGAGAACTTTTACGAAAATTTGAAATTATGGAAAAATGATTGAGTGCAACAAGCTTGTGATACATATATGTGCAAAAGAATAATCAAGTTGATGTCTATACAACATGTAGGCTTATGCGTTATAATTGCAAATCATTGACAAGATATTTTTAAAATAAAAAATAAAACGTTGCAAAAGGTGCTCACATTAATTTTGGGCACCCGAAGTTAATGTGAACACACCTTGGTTCCTAAATGTGAGCATACATGCTCACGCATATTGCAGGCAGGTTCTACAAACGGCATAGGGCTTAGAGTCTAATAATAATGCCAATAATAGGCTACAGGATCTCCTATGAACCAATTGTCACTTGAAATATAAAAATATGATTGAGCAAAATGTTCACAGTGCGTCCGCAATGTGAGCACCATGTTCACAATCCGGTCCTCAGGCCTATATGGCGGATAATGGTGCTCACATTTCGGAACATGCAGACGGCGTAAGAAAAAATCCTTACAATTCAACTGAACAAGATAAAAATCGCTCACTCATAAAGTGGACATAATACACATTCTAACAATAACTGTAGTTATATCATGGCCAAAATTTAGACCAAGTTATCGATCACTTACCAAAAGGGGAAAGTAAGTTGTTTTATAGGGTTTTATTCTAAAGCACTAGCATTCTGTGAAAAAAGGAATTTAAAAACTCGTTTAACGTTCTCGGACATGCCTGTTGTTACTACTACGGATATTCACTGAGTGGCGCCACCGTCTATGCTGATTAAGTGAAATAATCAACTGTGCTCACATTTGGCTCGCCTTTGGGTAGTTTGTAAACCCTAATATTATGACACCTTTGAAATTACGAGAACGTACTTTTTCAGCCGCTAAAATTCTTAGCACATATCTTAGTGACAAATTTGTTCATCGATAAGGTAGGACCATATATTTCTATTAAATATGTTTTACACGGTCTCCTCTATTAAATAGTTTGTTGCAGTTTTGAAAACTACTTTTTCATTAATTGTCTTTCTACGGGCTTATGTCGCTGTGGGTTTTTGTCTGTGCGCTTAAGTTTGTCGGGATATCACAGATTAGGCCTATAAACATAGGCCTAATCATGCAGTGCTGGATTTATTCATAAGGTAAACAGCCATATGATGCAAGCAGATACTGAATCCATTTCGCATTGCTTTGGCGTCGCCAGGAGCCTCATTTCTGAGCGAGAAAGATGACTGTACGCGGTGGATTGACTCAAACGTACGAGACTACTAATGTCAAACAGGTTATCAAGACTATTCCGAAACGTCTGCTGATTAGCTACATTTTTTATCGGATTTGCGACTTATCCTCTTCTCGAGACCCTGCCACTTGGCAGGAAGTTTTCGAAGTTGCTCGATGACATACATGTACTGAGGCTGTTGTTTGAATTCGTGCCATGTCACAGATCGCAAGTAGCTTCGATGAAGTGTTATCTATAGCCTACCGTCTCCTTGACTGCAGTTTACTAACATGATGGTCAAACAACATCCTCAATACCTCTCTGCGAGAGGGAAGTTTGGAAGTCTTGAAATTTTCATCTGTACCTCCAACCAGTTAGATGGAACTTGCAGCTTTGACCTTTTTCCGTAGCTCTGTCAAATACGCTGCTTGTAGAAACATCAGTGTAAAATATGAGTGCATTAGTCTAAGTAACAAAATCAAAACATTAATTTATGGAAATAGTGTAATAACTAATAACTTACCGTATTATACAGTGCTGAAATAACTTTCGATAATATATAGACTAACGCTATAGCTGCCTAATAGGAAGGGGCCGGGACATTTTTTTATCAAAGAGGTATTATCACAGAGGAGATGGTGGTACAAATGATGACAATGCTCATAAGAGATCAAACTCCAAGAATAGACAATATACACCCGAAGTTTTTAAAGGAGGTGAGACATGAAATGGGAGCGATTCTGGTCGACATATTTAATGAATCCATTAGGCCTAATTAGACAGGAGAAATTCCAAGGGACTGGAGAGATGCAATCATCACGCCATTGTTTAAGAAAGGTAACAGCTAGGAGTGAAACCAACAACTAAAGTTAACGTGTATTCTAAGCAAGATGATGGGGAAATAGTCAAGGGAAGGATCGTTGAGCATCTGAAGGAAAACGGATTAATTAATAGTAGCCAGCATGGTTTTATGAAAGGAAGATCCTGTCTGAGAAACCTATGGATTTTTTCGAAAAGGTGTATGATAATCTGGACAAAAAACTATGTGGACTTGATATATTTGGCTTTAGAAAAGCTTCCGATAAGGTACCTCACAAAAGACTGGAAACGAAAGTACAGGGATGTAGAAAACTCTGTGCAAAGGTAAATAACGAGGAAGTTGCCAAGGTGCTAAGGCAGGACTTGGAAAGATTGTATATAGGTGGACGGAGAATTCGAATATGCTGTTCAATATGGAAAGTTGTGCTGTAATGCATGTGGGGAGAAGGAATGATGGCTTTGAGTATGAAATGGGCGACAGGAAGTTAAGAGTAACGGAGGAGGAAAAGGACCTGGGAGTCATCATCCATAAAAGCACCAAGTCAGTGTGCCGAAGCAGCAGAAAAGGCAAACAAAATACAAGGAATGATCTACAGGACCATGCATCATGCAGTAGAGAGAAGGAGGCAATTCTCCAGCTATATATAAAACATTGGTCGGGCCCCATTTGAAGTATTGTGTGCAGGCATGGAGCCCATATTTGAGACAAGACTTCGATAAGCTGGAGAAGATACAGAGGAGGGCAACAAAAATGATAACAGGATTCAATAAATTGACATAAGGCTTACGAAGAAAGATTGAGGAAATGCGAATTAACAACCATGGAAAGACAAAGAATCAGAGGAGACTTGATAGAGACGTACAAGAAAGGACACAGTTTCAGCTCACAAACTATTCAAATTCTCCTTGGATGATAGAACCAGAGGTCAAATCAAATCAAATCAAAAGTTCTTTATTGTTCACCAAACCAAATTCGAAAGCAGCTGAAACATAAGATTATACAAGTGAGTATACAAACTTTAGTCAACACATTTGTATAATAGCAAACAAAAGGTATGCCCCAAAAGAAAGAAACATTCTGCTAGAAGGGCTGCCTCATTACACCCGATAAATTTCAATGGAGGGATTACAACAATATGTACCAATTACGGTTCATTAAAATATTTTAACACACTTATTCAATTATACATTGTTCCACAATAAAACAACCAAAATTCACAAATTATAGCGCAGTGAATTTAATTATACACCTATACGTTTCATACTATTGTGCAATTGCACGATGATATAATATTATACAGTTATAATAATGATACAAGTTCTTCAAGAAACCGGATGTTCCGATAAAGCAGAGGTTCCTCAATGCCAGAGTGGTGAATCCATGGAATGAGCTTTATATTAATATATTAATATATTAATTGATGATGAGACTATGTCTGTGAACCATGTTGCAACATTCAAGAGAAAATTTAATAAATTTGAATGCTATAGGGCAGCGATTCCCAAGCTGATATAAAAATACACGCGCAAAAAATGAATATTTGATATAGGCCTATTAATTATTTTCTATTATAAATTATTATGTCAAGTGATTAAACTTAAAATAAATTTTACAAATCTAAAATGACTAAACCGGAATTTATCCAGGTGTAATTTTATTATATTCTAAAATAATGATCTGTTAAAACTTAAAATAATTTTTTAACCTTGTGGCTCATCATGTCCTCCAATGACATAGAAGTGTGGCCCTAAGTCGAAAAAAGTTGGGAACCACTGGTATAGGACGATGGATGAAGATGGAAAAGTGGTCCTCGCACAGAAGCAATTCTCCCGATCAACGCTAAATTACCGTCATGTTATGTTATGTTAATACCCAGACTGGTCAGTACAATACGGTACATCAGGGCTTAAAAACTCTTTAATTACAAGGCACGTGCAATCGTATGGAGAAAAATCTCTTGACTAAATGCAACAGACGTTATGGTTAAGGTGTTAAATTTGTGGTTGGCCTATCTTCAAAGTTTCTGTCAAAATGTTTCAACTTGCAACACTATATATTTGGTAGGCCTAGGTTTACAGTAGGCTACTCAGATATTCGACAATACTGTATCTTTTGCATATTCACGCTTAATTCAAGCATGTCTTACTGTCCGATAATAATATTATTATCGAATAAAGCACAGTGCTTGCAAAATAGAAGCACGGATTTCAACTCAGGTTTTCGGACCCCCACTTACCTCTGTTGCACCGCGTACATTATGTGGGCCCCAGATGTAGGCCTACATTTGAGCTCTAACCCTCTGCCCATACAAAGGTCAGATAGCTTAGACATCGACAAAACATTGGTTTCACCGTAGGCATTTCATTTTTTGGGGCATCATATTTTACAGCTTAAATTTGTTAACTGTTATGAAGATATAAAATACTAACGCATATAGGCGTGTACATTTTCAAAAGTTTTAATACTACGTCAATGCTATCCGGATGACAATAGGATAATCATATATATATATATATAGCTGGGGCACCTGGCATTGCATGGGTTGAGAGGATTTTGGCCCTGGAGAGCAGGAAGACGGCGGCCGCGGGTTCACCAACCCCTCTACTGGGTGTCCCAGGTGTCCCGAGCGAACGGCGAAGGTTTCGAGTGAATAGGTGTAAAAGTGTGCAAATGCATAAACGGACAGACAGACAAACACACAGAATCTAGATATAGCCTACATATATCTTCAGCTATTTCTCCTCTTCCTATTCCTTAGTCCTTACTCACCGTACTCCCTTCTTCTTCTGATTCCTGGCATCATCTCTTCCCACCACTTCATTACGTTTCACTCACCTTTCCTCAATCTAACCCCTTCTCCTCAGTCCTCATCTCTAATTCCTCTTCACTTTCTCCGTCTTCTCTTATTTCTATTCACTACCTTTTGTTCTCACTCATCTTCTCTCAACTTTCTCCCCTTCCTCCTATCACCCTATCCTAACCGATTCCTCCTCCCACCCTATCCTCCTTTTCACACTCCTCACCCTCGTCTCCACACCATCATGCACTCTTCGTTCTCCTTTCCCGTACTCCTTCCCTACGACTTCCTCCTCCTCCTCAACAATGCTGCCTTTCCTAACCCTCTTCATCATCCTAACCCCTCTTCTTCCTCCGATAGCCCGAACCCTTTGTATTCCCACCAACTCGCTTTTAACGGCGAGGGCTTCGAGTGAATAGCTTTAAAAGTGTGGAAATACATAAACGGAATTGTGCATAGACACTGATGCATGCAAAGTACATACCCATCTGACCGACTGTGCAAACGATTGCCAACTCTATTGCCTGCTACCGGTATCTCCCAAACCGTCCATTCATAAAAGAACGGACAGAAATGCACATGTACAGCATTTGTAGGTCGGGAACCAACGTGTGTCGATCCTGGCGACTGAAAAGGAAACTTTCCTTGGGAGGGTCCTGAAAGAGGTATTTTGCTCTGGATACCTGAAAAACGGCGTTCACGTGTTTCAGATGGTCCTCAAGCCAACGGTGAAGGTTTCGAGTGAATAGCTCTAAAACTGTGCAAATGCATCGCTGGACAAAGACACACAGTCAGAATTCTCTTTATTAATTAGATATATCATAGATATAAAATAATAGGGTAATGTGGAAGTCATTATTATACAGCCAAATTTGCGTACGTACATATTTATCGAGACCCATCCCCCCGCCATACGCACCCGTACGCAAAATCGCCGAAATCCGAAACCCCTCTACTAACTTTTTTTTGTTTAATTTTAATTTTATGTGAACTTTATAATTTCCGATATAGCCTAGCTGCAAGACTCTTATAATAGTAGCTCTTGTGAGGCTTGCTTTTTTGTTTGCTTAATAAATGTTTTATTTTTTAATTAATACTATCTTATTTTTCTTATCTTAGTTTTATATCAAACGATAACGCATTTTAATTAGTCAAACAGTTTTAATTTTGACAGTGCATGCTGATGTTGTTACTAACTGTATAATGAATTGAATACTAAATAGAATAACCATAATGTATATAATTAAAACACTAAAAACAAGCATTTCAATTCAAATGAAAGGGGAAGGTAAGCAAATGCGGACAAGGACCGGTTAACTCATGTAGATGCCCTTTATGGACGACTCATTATATACAATTAATGATCCTGTTACAGTTTAACCACCAAGTATGACACACCACCGTTCACAACATTTGAGCAGAAATTTACCCTTGGACATTCAATGCTTATTATTTGTTCGCTTAGACTAGTTTAACGACCTCTGGTATTAAACATTCTGCCAAACCCTTATTCCATAGATCAATTTTACAAGTGCATAGCAGACCACAAGCTACCACATCTGAAACACTTCTGCAGAGCTACATGCATAAAAATTATTGAAGGAAAACGATTTGCCCATGATTTTGTCAGAGAAACAATGCGTATTATATTAGAACACTATCGCTCATCCATACGCTTAAAGATCCACACAGCCATATGTTTAACTATGTAATTGAAAAATTGTTGGATAGTCACTGTAAATGGACCATACCATACCATGAAAGATTGCACATATCCATGCACAAATAAGCATCAGATAGGTGGGACAAATATATACATTAATTAATGAAAACTTAACAGTTTAAGTAAGGTACTTTACAGAAAACAAACAAATTACTAGAATTCCCAGTCAGCTTTCCACAAAATAAAAGACTTTAAAAAGTTTGCTATTCTCAGTTCTGCCAAGATTGACCTGATTCTAATTTCTGCTTTTTGGCTGACTCAGAAAACAGATCCTCATTGTACTTAAGACTCCCCTTATCAACTGTCATACTAGTTCGCTTCAAAGATCTGTTCGATAGTTTGACTGAATTGTTAGATCTACGTTTGGCTTGATTCTCAGACGCATTTGAGCTCTGCATGCGCTCGATTTTCACAGAACAATCCTTTAGATGTTGGCTCTTCATATGACGAATAAACGGTCGTCCAATCTGTACAGTTTGAAGGCAAAGTGGACAAGCCTCCCGTTCTGTAGAATGTTTCATATAAAAGTGACGTCTAAGTGTCGACAAACAGTTGAATGCCTCTCGACAACGTGAACACTTGTGCATGTGGTTTTTGGTGATGTGATTGTTTAATTCTTCGGCAGTTGAATGGATCATTCCGCAAGTTTTGCAGGTATATGAGGCCTTTCCAGTTTTTTTGCTACTTTCGTTCAGTTGACCATTGAGTCCTGGTGGATTTGAGTCACATACCCTTCGAGTCCTGTCTAACAATGATGCGGCAATTGTGGCAAGAAGAATATTTCTGTTTGCAAATAAGTTGCCATGAACCAACAGCATGTGCTTTTCAAAGCTTTTAACATCTCTCAAGTGCAATGAACATATGCCACAATGTTTTAATTCTTCTGACATAGACATCATGTCACAGTGATGTGAACTCAAGTGTTCAACAGCATTTTTCATATTTATTTTTTGACATAATGAACAACTTACCAAAGACTTTATTAACCTACTATCACTAGCATGCACCAGATGGTAATGTCGTAGAAGGCCAGAAATGGTGTAAAACGACCGCACGCATAAAGAGCATGGCTGTGACGGAGCAATGCAGTTGACCTCTTCTATGACAATCTTATGAGCATTGTGGAAATGCACAGAGAGTGACTGGCGATCTTTGACAAATCCATCGCAGATCTCACAGATCTCCAGGCAAAATGTGGGCTGATTGATGCCAGTGGATGGCATGCTGACAAAGCTCCCAGGATCCTTTGGTGGAGAAATGTTTGAAGACAACACAACAGAAGACGGCTGAGTAGAATTATGTTTCCCCAACGATAAAGTTGGCTGAGAATTTAAAGTATATGAAGGGCCAAATGGTAAAACCGGAGGTGGAAAGATCAGTGGCGTCAATATAGTTCTGCCCTCGTGTTGTACGATAGTACACACTTGGTTACCCAACTGAATAAACCGAGTTTCAGCACCAGATGTGTTCCTGGGATTCTGAAACTGCACAATCGGTGCTTGAGGGGAAGCTAGCAATTGCATACGTAGCAGATCAGGACTCAAGCCACGAGGAACGAAAACACATGGTTCTGGCCGAACCATGGTCACCGACGATGGCACACCCAAGCGTAATTGTGGTGCATCCTTACCTACAAGTGGTGGAATATTCAAACCTGTATGTGAAAGATTTTGTGCCAAACTAGAGGGAAGTACAAGGCCTCTCTGAGAGGGTGATACTATCAAATTTGATTGCAAGCTATTCTGAGTTGCCAGTGGTTGACCTGGGCCAGCATTTTGAATCCTAGGTGGCACAACAGATAGCTGCATCTGTGGCATGATAGGACTTATTGCCGGGGCGACAATAAAACGAGTTAAAGGTAAAGAAAGTGTCAAAGAAGATGGAATCGTGGCACACTGTTGTGGTTGCTGTGTTACAAGCGAACATGATGGCATACTCGAATGTAGTGGTGTCTGAGATAGATTCCCTCCTGTTGGGAAAACCTGGTTAGTAGGAGATAATGCAGAAGCAGCAGTGCTCTGGTATGCCTGTGCATCACCAAAAACAGGAATGTCACAGTCCATCCTAACAGGACAGAGATTCAAGTTCAAGTTAAACAGCTTACTACATCTTGCTAAATGACTTTCTATGCGAACATGGAGATTGTTTTCAAATGGGCAAAAGTGGCACAAATACTGAGCCATTTTCACTGTGACCAGTGCCTTCAGTTTGTGTCTTCTCTTCAAGTGGCGATTGAAATACCTAGGATTATCTGCTGTGAATGAGCAGATGCAGCAATGCATATCCCCATTACGAGATACATCACCAAACAGTCTGTGAAAAGCCAGTACATTCTGAGACTCAGTCAAAAAGCCACACTTGCACCGCCTCTTTTGAAGAGCAAACGATTTGTTTCTCTTCGTCAACCGCTGTACATTTGAAGCCAGTACAGACAGTTGCCGATTTCTTTCAGCTGCAGGGAGTAGACTTTTTGTAGTCGTTTGTGTCTGTATGCGAATCAGGTCACGACAGACCCACTCAGTAACCAAATCGAGTCCAATATCATGCAGTAGTTTTGCCACTGGCCGAAATGTTTTATGGGGTGCAATTCCTGAAGGAGATCTTGAGACAGTGAAATCATTTTTACTTTTAATCACAACCAAACTGGAAGCAGTAATACTGTGGTTATTAGCACTATGAGTTATCACAGTCTTCCCACTCTGGAGATCTCCATTCTGATTAGCAGTACTGTTTTGGCACTTGTCAGCAGGTGATGTCAGGTTAACTTTTGTGCTATCAGTTCCTGCTGATGGCATGGAGTAAACCTCAGCGGCATTTCCACCATCTGGAACAGGATCAGAGTTACCGCTAAGTTTATCCAGGTCATTACATAAAACACCAGCACTTTGTGTAGCAACAACTTTGTTCTCATTTATCTCAAGGCATGCTTTATTTTCCAGGTCATTACATAAAACACCAGCACTTTGCGTAGCAACAACTCCGTTCTCATTTATCTCAAGACATGCTTTATTTTCCAGGTCATTACATACAACATCAGCACTTTGTGCAGCAACAACTTTGTTCTCATCTATCTCAAGAAATGCCTTATATTCACCTGTTGGGATGACATTTGTCTCATCACAAATCTTTTCACCATCAGAATCAGATTCAATTAATTCAAGACTGTCCTGCAAGTCCATTTTGTCTTGCATTCTGTTGCTAAGTTGTCCTTCACCTTTTTCAGTTCTCAAAATATCTGCCTCACAACAAGCTTCACTTTCACCCATCCTGGTAACATTTGTTTTAACAGAAATATTTTCATCATTGGCACCACATTCACTTAAACCAACAGTCTGCTGGAAATTTTTTTGTAACCTCCCACAAACGTTTTCTTCAACTATTTTAGTATTAAAATAATCTGTCTCTGCACGTGTTTTACTCTCACTCATGCTGCTGACTTTTGTCTTACCAGAAATCTTGTCATCACTGGTATTCGATTCACTTAATCCAACATCCGTCTGCAAATCCATTTTGTTTTGCATTCTGCTGCAAAGTTTTCTTGAGCTTCATCAGTTCTCAAAAGAAGACATGTTTCACATGTTTCATGTTTCCCGTCATTAATGCAAAGGAATGAGTTTTCATTTTCCGTGTCGCAATTAGGTAATCTCAATAGTTTGCAGACCAGTTGTAACTGATGCACGTTGTAAATTTCCAGCAACCACTTATGTCCAACGAGACAGAAAGCTGAAATCTTTTCTTCAAAGTCCAGCATAGGATGTGGACATCACAGAAGAACTGTTCAAATTTTGAAACATAAAAAAAACACTGTTGTTAGCCGATTGCCTCTGATTTCCCTACATAAAATAATCGTTGTTGTAATCAAACATTTATAAAGTGACACTCAGCGATTCAGATGTGCTTCTGACTCGAAACAGTTCAATCACAAGCAAAATGGACATCAGGCATTTCTGAAACAGTGGAAGAAAAAGCTGTACCGATCAATCGGCCATACTCATAATTTTGCCGATTATCAGAGCAATCGGCGGTATCGGTATTGGTGATGATAATCAGCATCGACATTAAAACCTATATTTTGTATTATTTTCAGTCATTAAGAGCAAAACGACGACTGCCACATTACTTTCTCAAGCTTAGAAATTCACAATTTCTCCATACAATATGCAACACTGTGTCCAATGATAAATCATATAGCAAAGTAAACACCCGGTACTAAAGGGCAGCATTGGTTAAGAATTTCACTAGATGAATTAGTTCACTAATGGCTTGGGTTTAGGGCTTAGGCCACATGGTCCCTGTATAAAATCGTATACATCTACATATACTCCCCTCAGTTATGTCACATACAGGTTTACATAATAATTAATAAGGCATCCAGTTAAATTACTATAGGTTCCATTTAATTTGTCAACATCTAGTTAATCTAGTGGCCTTATATTTACACCAAGATCAGGTGCAAACAACAACCTATATATTTTAATATCGTAATGGACACAGCCATGCTCGCCATTGTTGTGCAGCATGTACTCAAAAAAATGAAAGTTTTCTAACGATCATTAATGATGTCGAAACACTAGAGTTTTATCTGGGCTTACTCGAAAGTCAACACAACTAATGATTCCAAAGCAACGTGCACAATTTGCGAAGTAAGCATCTGCAGAGGCAGAAAATAATTAAAAAAACAATATGTTGAATTTCGTCCAGCATTGCGTTGCAAGCACGTCATGGAGTACAGCCTGCTTGAGACGGACAAGAGAAAAAGAGGCCATAAAGTCAACCTCAGCAGCACAGAGTAGGGATGTTTCCTGTCGAGTCCGTGTTTTACGAAAATATAAAGTCTCATTCTCTTGATTTTTAGTTTGGCAGTAGGTACAATTTTTGATTTGTTTGGTTTTGCCTCAGTGTACACTAGGAAGTAGTAACTAGTAAATACTACTAGTAACAGCATTTGTGTTTTTAGTTAGGTCGATTCTGTTTGAAAATAATCAGATTAGTGAAAATAATTCTTCCTTAATTAGAAATTGAATTGATGTAACCAGTGCTTTTTTCTAGAAAAAAAGGTGCCGGAACGCATCTATATTGTCGAAAGAAATTATGCTAAAATTGGCTGCCAAATAAAATTGTATGTGCAACACAATCTATACACTTGCTTAGAAACTTTAGAATGTAAAAAATTGAAGTTCTAACATTGCATATCAAACTAGCTAAATTACCCGGCTAAGCCCGGGTAGTCCTTGCAATAAAATTATCATTCTAGCTCAGTCATGGATAAAAGATTATACGCACTGTGGAAACTATAATTATGTCGGAGAAAAATGAGTCAGATATAGTCATCGGTTGCCCGTGCATAACCTTGAGTTTAACATTTCCATATCTCACTTGCTTGAATTAAGAAGCTTTGCGATATAATTGGCCATAATCTAATTATTGATCGTGTTTGTTGTTGACAACATCCAAATAACGTTGCTAAAAGAAATTAATAAGGTCTTGAGAAACCACATAAATTTTAGCTAGAAAAAGCATTGGCATCGAGTATCATTGACAGGCTAAAGAAAAGTATCGCAATACACAAGTGATACAAGAAAATAAAACTATCACGATACTCCCTGCTATACTAACAAAAATATCGGCAATACCAAAGTATCGAGATACTTTATCACGATATTAACAGCCCTGCCCTCACAACACATGATTACAAATTTGAAGTGTTAACAGTGCACAAGTGCCAATGGTTGCGTATGCGCAGAGGTCTTCATGCGCTAAATTTTGTATGGGTTCGGCTGTAGAAGTAAAAAATTTTCTTGTTTTTGGGCCGAATTTTTGGTCGCAGAAGATTTATCCTAACTTTTATTAATGTAATTAGTATGATGATTATGCTCCATAAGCACGGTCTGTTTAAACAATCAGTATTTTACCCTTTGCCTTGCTGATTGGCAGCTTGGTAAAATGCTGACCAATCGGCAATATTCAATCAGCATTTTTCCCACAGCCAATCAGCATTTTACCCATTCCCATGGAGTGATTTGAGGACATGCGCAATGTGGTGGTTTTAGGGAGCTTTGGTGGTTATCAATAATTAATTGTGACCGATATGATTTATATTAAATTCGTTCAGGTATTTTGAGCAAGTGGAGTGATTTGAGGACAGGAGTGATGTGGTGTTAAGGGAGCTTTGGTGGTCATCAATGATTAATTGTAAACTCATCAACTGTAAACGCTCGCGAGGGAGTTCGGCTGGAATACTGGTGAATTTTAAGTTAACACTTCCTCTATGGTAATTTGGATACGACCGAGAATAAAGAAAAATCAATTCTTTCAGAATCCTCGTGGATGATATGGAGCATCGACCTCACAACCAAGTTTTTAAAACCTTGCAGGTTATGCATTTCTAGTTCCAGTATCTAAACAGTTTTAAAGCCGAAAACTATAGATACCACCAGTTCCACTTGTGGTTCTACAAACGGAAAATTAGTATTCTCTTCTTTTTGGTAACACAAAATTTCTAGTCGCACATTCAACCACAAGGACCAATATGCAACCACTACGCCAAACAAATAGTATTTACGGTTCAAGATTCTACACTTGATGACGCATACTAGCGAATGTCAGATAAGTGCCCTTAGAAAGATATACTTCATTTATTTGTTGTAACAGTTATGCCTTTATAAAATTCATTTGCGAGACACAAAAAGAATGTGAAGCTGACCTTAGTGGTTGCCACTCTATCGAACTTCCTACTTCATGATCGAGCATCTTTAGATGTCCTTCCCCATTCATTCATAGTAACTGCGAGATTTGCACCTGATCCACATTCAAGAAGGTTTTCCACTCAGCTCACATGCATTGATTAACATAAAGGGTAACTGGTTTCAACAATTTATCCATTGAGCAGGATTGTGAGATCGAAGCTCTCCCTGTTGATTCCACGAAGGACCATTTTTCATTCTCCGTGGGAGAATGAAAAGGCATAAAATATGGATTGGTTTGAACTTATTATTAAACTCATTTTTAAATGTAATGATTCAACCAGAGCTTTTCATCTAATGGAATGCATCATTTGTGTCATAATAATACTTTCTCCGTTTCTTGTCGTGCTGCTACATATATTGTTTTATGCCTGTTTACAGTTATAGCTAATTTTTGATGGCTAGGCCCATAAGAGCATTTGTTTATAGCATTCTGGTCATCTGGTTTTTTCGGGGTCAGGGTTTTGTGACGTCATATTTGAGGGTTCATGACTTTTGTGACGATGTGTGAACGTCGGACAAGGGGACTGGGAAGGGTTAAAAATCGTCCAAAACTGCGCGCTACGTCACCTATGGACGGCCCCTCTAGCGAATGGAAGGCTGAGTCAACTTTGAGCCCGTGTTGCGGTTATTGATCCTGCTTCTTTGTACGCGCTTCCTAGCTGTGAGCCTGTGACGCTAGATGATATTTCTGGAAATCAGTCTGATCAAAGATAACATATTGTGTTAGTTGAATTGCTACTTGGTGAATTTCTTTAACCAGTCTGAGAGAGTGTATTTGAATGGCATTATAACTAGAATGCATCCAAACGCAATTTCGTTGCAATACCTACTTTTCAAATGCGATGTAGATCATCGATTGTATTGTTGTCGTACCTGTTAAAGGAGCACAATGAATATTTGACGTGTTAGGTTCTAGAACAACTTAAGCTAATGTAATTTCCGTTTCCGGCGGCGCTCGGTTGCATTGGGCCTTGATTGGCCGGAAATCTTTTTCGACTTTCACATTTTCAAACTTTTGGGTGCACATTAAATAACAGATATGCTTCACGCAAAAAGTATCGCCACCGACCACAAAGATATTATCCAGGATGTTGCTTACGACTACCATGGAAAGCGCATGGCCACCACTTCATGCGACCAATTTGTTAAGGTAGAGAAGGTGGTTTGCTAAGTTAGGGAAGTGTTTGTAAACATGATGCACACTCGGAATGTATTAGTTTTCGGAGAAAATGTGTATAGCTGTTCTTGAGGAAGAGATGTCGTTTGTAGAATCCCATGCATCTGGGCCCGAGTCAACGCTCTGAATTATTCCCCCTCGCAGCCAGCTGTAGGGCAGTCTACAGCTTGCAGTATCGGGGTGCGTATATGTCGTGAGGACTGTGCAGGGTAAGGTTAGGCATTGGGAAAGTAGGATAGGGTAAATTTACTGGCGTCGTGAAGGTCGTTATGGTTATGGGTAGTGTAGAGCTGTACCAATGATTAATCGGCTGGCCGATTAATCAGGCCGATAATAGAGATCTCGGCAACATCGGATATCGGCAAGATAATCGGCGCCGATATTAAAAATTATTTATTTTATTTTATAATATTATTTTCAGTCTATAAAAACAAAATGATGACAGCAACATCACTGGGTATGTGAAGGACGTCATTTCGTTCCGTTCCCATATCGTGTCGTCGAGCCAATGGCTTCTTCAGACCATTGGTAAGACCACCCAGTGTGCTAGTATAGACCGTGAGAATGTGTCAATATAGGTGTTGTGCAGAGTGAGTCATAGTGCCTGCTTATGGGCCAAGGAACGGCTGGCCAACAGAGAAACCGATGAATGTACATCGTGGAGGCATGCCTAATGAATACATGCTAGCTGCCAATCAGATTTCCCCAACACATTTCAGTCTCCTGAGAGGCTGAGACTAGATGGGTGGCTGTGAATAGGCCAGCCGTTCCTTGGTTTTAATTACCCTTGGCACAGTTCAATGGCGGGCAGTGTGTCTAATCTGTATTGCCTGCCTAGGATTAGTCCCCAACTACATGCATACGTCTCCTATGGAGCAAGCGTTTGCTTTTATCACAACAATAGGCAGTAGCAGTAGGTGTATCTTGGGATACACAATTAATAATCGGCTCAATAATCGGTTATTGAAAAATGAATAATCGGCAGTAATTGGTATCGGCATAATCGGCAAAACGTGATATCGTTACACTTTAGGGTAGTGTTGTAATTTGTAAAAAAACATAGTACGTTCTGAGCAGCATCTCACGAGATAACGGATAACCCCAGAATCTTGTGTGCCCGAATCTGCAAGTTTGCCCGCTTTATTATATTAGGACAAATGACGCATTTTTTAATTTGTGCAAAGTCCTGCATAAGTGTGAATCTGAGTCATGGTTAGTCAGTCGTCAGATGAAGAGCAGTTCAAGGAAAAATGTTACGTTTGGGGGTTTCTAAAAAGAAGAATGAGTTCGAACATCGAGCATTCATTGGAAGGCCATTCCACTCTTGGTGGCAGCAACATGGAATGCGCCAGAGCCCAAGACAATGCTGCAGTAAGGCTCAACGAAACGACCCATACCTAAAGATCTCAGACTGTGAAGATGTACGTATGGAAAATAATAGTGCTTGTAAGGTGAGAGTGGCTATTGTAAGGGTTTTCCTGATCAAATAGGCCAGTTCAAATCTTGTGCTGAATTCAATAGACAGCTAGTGTATATGATCTAGCAGGGTGAAGGTATTTACGTGAGTACTGTAGACAAATGGGGCCGTGTGGGCCAATGCCTTTCGATGCATTGAAATAGCTTGGCTACAAGATCTGATATACCCACAAACACATTTGGCACAATTGAGGTGAGAGCTGACAAGATAATATAAGGGTTTGTGACATGTCTTTAGTATGATCAGATCTTATATGATGCTTTACATTGATGTGATGAAAACAAGATTTGCAAAAGTTTCTGATGTTGGATCAACCTGTAAAATTACTATCCAGAGTCACCCAATACAAGGCGTGTTCACAGTATGCCTCAGAATTATCTGTGTTTTAACAAGAACGTCGATGCAGAACCGTGCATGCAGGAAAGAGAGGCACTCTTTAATACTTACATTTCCAGACTGATCAGTTAGAGAAAGGGTAATCAGCAATGTAAAGATGTAACTGGACTCTGAGGGCTATGATTGGCTATGTGGATGATTGCTGAAGTGCATATTGTAAATAATAGGGGACCAAGAACAGATGGAAAGCAGCCTTCAGCAAAAGACAAGTCAAGGAGATGCATCTAAAGTTAAGGAGAAGCTGTTTAAGAATATTAGCAATGTTATTTTGATTGGAGATGTGCCTAAAGTTAGACAGACTGTTGATGTCCAGGTCAGGTTTCTCAAGTGTAACCAAAACATGTTAAAGCATGATGGAAAGCAAAAGACAAATTGGCCAATTATGTGATAAAGTGGGAGATAACATCACTACAATAGACAACATGTGATACGGATGTGATGGACATCAGAGAGGATTTATTGACAGTATGACTAAAAAGAGACAAGACTTCATCTTAGGTCACAGGTGGTATGTCATTAAACACAGTTCCAGTAAAGTCAAGAGTCAAGCAATATGTCATTCCATTGAGATGACATTTAAACTGAGAATTCTCTATTTTAGATTGTCAATTTTGCTAACAAGGAAAGGGGAGAGGTCAGAACATAAATTCTGGCTCTCTTGTTTGCAACATTAGCAGTTTTCAATGTTTTTTTTCAATGCAGAAGTTGCCAGGAGATGGACCATTGATCCAGAGGATTTTGAGCAATTTCAAGCTGACTGCAGTAGTAAAAGCTCTTGGAATCGTTAGTAATAAGTTCGTTAGTTGCATTGATGATGGTTACGCTTACTGTCCTAAAGGCCTGAAACTTTCCATTTCTGCTCTGGTCAAAGGTGTAATTCCTTTGCCTCAGCAGAAAACAATTTGTGACAAGTAGGCTCAAAATGATTCTAGTTGACATAGGAACAAACAATTGAGTATGATGAATGATAAATTGAGCTGTGCGCTGTACACAGGAATTTTACGTTTAGTCAAACATGTCCAGAAGAGTCCCCATTTCAATGGGGACATGTCAAGACATGTCCCCATTTGTTGTATGAAAGTACGATGTACCAAACGTTTTGTTTTGGACCTTGATATTTAAAAAAACCCTTATGGTGTGCTTGGAAGAGCCTTAATGTAAGCATCTGTCAGTACTTCAACTAGAATCACTTAAAGATTTGTAAGTTAAGAGGTTGCTTTGTTATTTATTTAAATCCCACATCTTCACCACTCTTGTCAATTCCTGCATTCTTTTCTGTGAATTTTGTAGATATGGGATTTTATGAATGGAGAATGGAAGTGTACGGCATCATGGAAGGTTCATCTCTTATTAAAATGCTTTTGAGTATCTTTAATCTAAGTCTTGCTGTGTCTAAGATATTGTTTATCTTGATCTCTTTTGTTGTTTGTTAATCACTTTGAAGTGATTAACAATCAATCAATCATTGTGAATTTGATATAGCGCCCCTTCAAGGTATCTACTCAGAGGCGCTCTCCGGTCTGACTACGGCTGAAAAAAACGAATTTCATTAAACAATAAAATGCATCCGAGGAATTTCTTGGTAAGAGGCGTAGTTCTTGGGAGCCCATTCCAGATGGTCAAGCCAACCACTTCAAAGGCCCGATGTTGCATCGTTGTGTGTACATTATACAACAAATACATATAATCTTTTACCAGTGTTTAATCACAATTGTAATTGAATAATAATTTCTGCTCAATGTCAAACTGACAAATTGCAGTATGATTACAAGTACAGTAGGAACGAATGATGACAAGTTATTACAGAAGTTGAATTTAACTGTCGACAGCCATGCAAAGTGCCCATTATGTTGTACATCTTATTTAACCATTGCCACTGCCTAGTGAAAGAAGGATTAGTCAACCTTACAGGGGACATGGGTATCATACTCTGTTCCTCAGCTCTGAAGTCTGCACCCTTGTGTGTTATTCGTTTTGCCATGGCTCCCTCAATTGTCTTAAATGGTTTCATACAGATGGTTTGATCAAATCTTAACACATTGACCGCGGGAACATTTATTACGCGGGCGCGACACCATATAGGCCTAATAAATTATCGGCATTGCAAAGAAATTGCGTGAAGCGCTAATTATTGACAAAATGTAAAGACAATTAAATGCAACTTTAAAACTTGTTCAACACTGCTCTATGTCCAACTCTGTTCTATGGTATTCTGGCTAGAAGTCTGCCAAAACAGCGTCAGACTCATCAGGCTGGGAGTCATTGTCTGAGCTATCTGTTTTAATTATATTGTCACTTGCATTTTTTAGCATTAGATTGTACTATGAATATCAGAAGATCAGATTAAATATATGTTATGTAATCAATCTTAATTTATATTTATGTGGCAGGGCATTTTTATTGTGCATTTTTATTAACCTCCCTAAAGCATTCAACTTTTGAGCATGTCTAAAGTTGTGCCACTTAAAATTTGAGTTTGAAACTATGTGTTTTGCTTTTAGTGTCATACTGGAATAATCTGGCGTGTCACATGGGCACATCCAGAATTTGGACAAGTAATTGCAACCTGTTCACACGATCGTACCACAGGCATCTGGGAGGAACTGCGTAAGCATGGTTTTGAGTAACTAAAAACATCTGAGAAAGGTGGTTTTGTAATGCTCAGAGGGGTAACTACTAACTGGACTCTGTTTGCTTTGTCTGAGTTTAAGTCAGTCTTGAAATTAAAACTGAAATTTAAATGGGTTATCCATTATGATCCAGCATCATCATCATGATCCATGGGCTTTCAGGTGTCCACTGCACATTTGACCCTTGTTCTATGATCTAGCAGAGTTGGTGTTATAAATTATGTGCATCGAAATTTGGTGTATGTAGACTGTAGTACTATACAATATGAAAGAACTCTCAAAACAAGAGACAAGTCGCATGTCGGTGAAATTGAGATTCTTTCGTGTTTTATTTTACAACATTAAATCACCTTTCTAACAGTGCAGAAATTATTAAGATAAGAAAGAGTGGCAGTCGATTCATGTCTCTGCTCCTTGGGACTGGAATCGACTGCCACTCTTTTTTCGTAGCTCAAATTCACTTCTTTCCTTTAAAAAGCGACTCAAAACTCACTATTTCTCTTTGGCTTTCAAGGATTTGGAAATCTGATTGCATCTTCTCCTGGTGACTGACTATCCGCGCCTCAGATTCACATTTAGGTGTGACCTAGTGTGCGTTACAAATTTATTAATAATAATAATAATCTCAAGTAGAACCTTAGATATAGTTGTTTCAAGTCTATCACGACAATAACAACATCGAGAAAATCACATTTTGATTGTATCCACTAGAAAGTCATTGACAATGTATGGGTAATCTTCAACAAACTCTTCATTTCTTGCATAGAGCACACAGATGACAAATTTGATTTCTCAAGCTCAATATGCTCTTCCGAAATCGACATGTTATTGATCTTTTGAAACTAATTCTAAATAAATTTCTCAATAAAATTGAAATTATTTAAAATTATTTCAAGTGTGGCCGATGACACATGCAACCTTGAACTTTGAACTGTACATGTGTAACCCAAATACCCTCCAGTAAGACTTTGGAATATCAATCATGTGATCAGTTACCAGGAGCTAGGTCAGACAGTTTGACATTGGTTATGCCGATGGTCTCATCGGGGTCTCAGAATTCCTAGAATGATTGCTTGGTTTTTAAAAATAGGGCTATACTGTTAGTAAATCTAAAAATGAACACCCTCAGCTTTCTGTACATGTACAACAACCTACGACCATTTACTGGATGACCACTGTAGAAGGCGGTATATTTGCATTAAAAACTGTTGGCTTTCTTTTACTATCTTCAAGATATTCTACAATGATGTGATTTTAACAGATTAAAATGCAAATTTTTTTTCATCAGCTTACTAATGTTTTGGGATAAAACAATGGATGCAAATTCAAAAACACTCATTATTGATGCTGCATGTCATTTTTTGCCTTTTTCTCTAAATTATGTTGTACGACATCCATCTGCTTTTGATAAACGTCTGACATATATTATTAAACAATTAAATGTTTAATAAATGATTACAGTAATAGATAATTAAATCTGCATTGCTGAGTAAATATGTAATTTACTTGTGAATAAGTGAAATTGGTGTTCATATGTTTTTTGATAGCTCCAGATTTTAGTCAAGAGAGTAAATGGGTGAAACGGGGCAACCTTGTTGACAGTCGTTCGTCTATTGTTGATGTGAAGTTCGCACCAAAGCATCTTGGACTAAAACTTGTGAGTTTTGATGTTGGGTGTCTCTGGACTGTGAGGAAGTCTCTCTAGACTTTTGTTATTGATTATTTCCTAAAGTTGCTTTAGGTAATCGAACATTGTATATCATCTTCTGATTCAATGTATGGATTTGGTTTGTTTAAATGGATTGATTTGTCTGATCGATATGTGGGTGGGTGTGTGGTTGGATTAATTGATGATTGGGTGTTCATTTGCTTTGTGGCTTCATTTCAGGCAACGTGTTCTGTCGATGGCAACATTCGTGTATATGAAGCGCCTGACATTATGAACCTCAGCCAATGGACCCTTCAGCATGAAATTGCTTCAAAAGTGTCGCTTAGCTGTCTTTCATGGGGGCAGTCGAGGTAACAGATACATGCTAGCACACTAACACACACACACACACACAGCACTTGTCATTATAAGAGACTTTAACAAACCTTGACATGTCACAGTTGTCACATTTCCTGGTTTTGAGCATTATTTATGTAGAGTTAACCTGTTCAAAGTGATCATTAACACCACACGACTGCATTCTCTATTTAAGAAGTGTTGAAAACTATGTGCAGTTATTTTTTTGATGGGATGAAGTTCTATAGTCAGTGTGGCACCTAAATATATCAGTGGGCTCTACATTTATGTTGCTACCAGGCTTGGTAGACGATTGTTGCTTTCGACCACCTGTTGACTTGTTGGTCTAGCACTCGCGTTTGACATTGTGTGCATGCCATGCTTTGTGCTGTAATGGACCATTCTGGAACAGTTTGGATCGTTAGATAGCCGTTTTAATGCTCTTTTGAGCTACTTGAATAGCACTTTGTAAATAGTTAGATACATACACACACACACAGATGCGCATGTTTGATTCAGAAATCTATTGTCCGATGTTGTATTGTTTCAGAATGTTCCCTCCTACGATCGCTGTTGGAAGTGACAGTTTGAGTTCTCCTTCCGGTGTTTACATCTATGAATATAATGACAATGCAAGGTGCCATGTTATAATTTGAAGTTATGTTGTAATGAGGTTTTATTATATTGATGATATGTTGCAATGATGTTACATTTGAAAATATTGTGTCCTAAAGGTATTGACAACTTTACATTGCAATTTGCATTTCAATGATGCTTGATATAATTCATTTCTTGTGCTTTTAATATGAGTGCAAGTAAATTAGAATTTCATACAGAAGTGGTAATCAACCTCTGGACTGGCCATATTATTGTTGGTGAGCAACTTATGACTGTTGCCATGGGTTCAGACGGTAACACATCAAATGGCATCAATTTTCCATACTCTGACTTCTACTTTACAAACTGTGCATGGCTGATCTTACTAAGGTCAGTAGGTCACCTCTGCTTTGAGAACACAGGGACACTAGCACATCGACATCAGGAACAGTTTTGAATCAAATTATGCAATATTTAACCTGATTTGTCAATAAAACTCCTCTTTCACAATACAATTTCTGATTCACCAATGCTGCATTTGATAAGAGATTATCCGGAGATGTCAATGGATGATCTGAGTTTTCCATAACTTTGAAGCGTTCGTAACTTCAATTCCTTCAATTAATCAATCAATTTTATTGCTGCCAACCAAGAAGTAGTAACAAGTACATTCACGCTTTGTCTTATTAGATCAGGCTGGATTATGGTAGTGTTCATGTCTTACGCACTAGGACTCGTCGTCAACTCGTCTGTAAAATTATTGCCATACATTGACCAGGCATCTATTGGAGGTGGATTAGGTTAGACAGAACATTGTCCACCATTCCTCATGTGTTAAGACTGAATCACTGAATTCATTAACACCTGATTATCCTTTCAATGCTTTTGTGGTTCTGTTGTAGGAGTTGGACTAAGGCTGAAAGCATTGGCGCCTTAAATGCTCCAGTTCGGGACGTCGCATTTGCTCCCAACCTCGGCCGATCATACGATTTGTTGGCTGTAGCATCGAAAGATGTAACAGTTCTCCAGGTTAAACCACTCGCAAGGTCTGGCAACTTGGCGCACATTTTACAATCATATCAAAAATATAATTGCTTCAGATTTAGGTTTACTTACTTTTGGCTTGTAGTAATCACTTTAAGAATAGATATATAACTTGTTTAATTATTTCTATAATACCATAGTGTTTTGTTGTGCAAGCATCATCTGACGATCATCGTTGATGATGATGATGATGGTGATGATGATAAGGGAGCCATGGACCCTGTAGCACACGATCCAATGGTCCTCTGAAGCTTTGTCAACCTTTTGTTGGTTATTCTAATTTATATGTGTTTGAGTGACCAATAGAAAGCTCTAGTAAGCTTATAAAGTGTCAAAAATTTTGAATTTCTTTGATAATAGGAAGGAGAGTGCAACTCAGATTGGAGCTAGCAGATACGAAATTCGAAATGTCGCTCAGTTTTCCGATCATCAGTCACAGGTCTGTATAAACGAGAGCTTGTCTAACTTTGTATTTTTTCAATAGATTTAATATTTTTACTCTTATATGAAAACATTTGTTTAAACATCGAACTCTGAAGTTCAATATTCGTTTGCTTGTTTGTTGTTTGTTTTGGTTAACACAAAGTTCCTGACAACAGAATCATTAATATACTAACTAACAAGTCTTTCTTTTAAAACTTGAATATCGATGGGGGCCATTGAATGCCCCTTTTGTGTGGTAGTGAAAGGGTGCTGTTAAAATACCAGGATATGGATACAACTACAACTATTTGAATTTTTAATTATGTTAAAATTCAAAACATTTGTTGCGCATTGTGACTCTTAGGTTTGGCGCCTCAGTTGGAACATTACTGGTACAATTCTGGCGTCATCTGGGGACGACGGTTATGTGAGGCTGTGGAAAGGTAAACCAAATGTGCATTTCAGCCAGTCATTTCAAAACTTTTTGTGGTACCCCTTTCAAGAGAACTTCCAGTCTGGTTGCAGGAAGAGAACAGTTTTCAATTGTTGACGAAAGGTTTGATAATATTGCATCCCTAGCCAGAGGTGCAATTTGGATCCATGTTGTCAATGCACATTGTTTCATTGTTACAGTGTGTGTGCAAAAGGAACACAATGTTTCAGGAAAATATTTGATTTGATGCTTGTCTAAATGTGACTCTTATGGTGCAGGTACCATACATTTATATTTACCTGATGAAGGCACAATTTGGTATGAAGAGTTAGGGACTTCATTTTCATCACTTCAGCAGGTAATAGAGTATGATTCATTGTGCTGTTGGCCTCTGTAAAACGGTGCACCAGAAACACATTATGAAACGTTTTACTAATGTGTAAGTACAAATAAAAAAATTTCGCAAATTGTCGGTGTTGCTTCAAAACATTGACTTGGTTGCATTACCAGAAACACTCCATTATTTCTTTGGCCTTACGAGCAGTTTCATCGTTTTCTGTTTGCTTTTGTGACTCCTGTTGTTATCCATTCGTTGGTTTCTGTTCCAGCTCAGTGTCATGCTCTATTATGTGAATAGTGTTATGTTTATGTAAGTTATAATTCTGTAAAAACAACACTGGTGTTCTGCTAAATATCCATTGACAACATGTCATAGTTGTTTTTTAAATTTTAGGTAACTATTTAGAACATTGGAAATGCATCGCCACACTTCGATCTGATGGTTCAGACAACAACCAAGGGTCAAGTACAGCATCCGGACCATTCGGTGGATCGAGTGGATTCAGTGGATCAGGCGGGTTTAGTGGCGCAGCAGCAGCAGCTTCTGGGAGTGGGATGGCCACAGCTGGAACTAGTTCTAGCACTGAGCGCAGTGTTCCGTTCTACACCGGACGAGCCTCCTTTTCGCATGGCCTTCCACAGAGTTCAGCGGGTGCTCCTTCGTGGCACTGATTCACCCGTTTGATGTGTTGACTGTTTTTGTACACAAGTTATTCAGATGATTGATTGAATGAGGCAGCCTTTGAAGTCAATACTCGAGTCTCCTGAGCAAATTCACAAGACTCGCGCAGTTTGCTTATATTGGACTGGTTTACGCTTTTGAATTGTCAGAGTCAAAGGATCCAATAGATCTTGAGTGCATGAGTATGGCCTTTACACTAAACCATAGAGGCACAAAACTATTTAATTAATCGACTTTGTTAAATTGAACAATGAGCTAAAATGTTGCCTTTGAGAGTTATACCCTGTTATAACTAGTGCTGTAAAAATTGTAGTAAAATGCAACTCGCGTGCTCGATCCCGATCTGAACGGGTGTTCAAAAACCAGTTGCTGGGTAAATAAGACTCGATTCCTTGCGACTTGTTCAATTTCATAATAATTATGTGTGCTATGGTGTTTGATAACTGTTGCCCGCTAGTGCTGGATTAATTGTGCGGTAAACCACATTTCCAGAGGGGCGCAACCTGCCCCTCCGTGCCAATTTTTGTGCATGTGTTGTGTGTCCCAAATTCATTTACACTTGATTTAGCCATGTCAATCATATTTGCAAATCCGGTTGATTTGACATGGAATCACCCGAATGATACGATATGTTGACTGTACAATCCCAAAATTAAAATCTCTTACATACGCCTTAGCCAGCATCGCTTTTACGAACCGCGGTCCACATCGGACACTGGTGTTAATCAGTTACAATCAAATAAATTGAATATGGTTATGGTGAAGGAATTAGCATGAAAACTTATGGCAGCACCGGGTTTGTTTATTTTAACATCGAACTCTGCTCAAACTGCAGTATGGAATAATTTCTCTTGCAAAAATGCGAAAGGTCAACAGATTGATTACAAAGGTGTGAATTAGCTGAGGATGCAGAGCTATGACATGCGAGCAGGATTTGCGTACCTAATAATACCCTTAATTCTTTTGCATATATTTTTGGAGAAAGTACGACCTAAGTTTAGGCTAAAATAAATGGAATACGTTCTCACAAATCATTATTATCATAATCATATAATGGCGGTCTGACTTGCGTTTTTGAGACATTAGAATTTGACGGTAAAAAAAATATTGGTAAAATTAGCAATAAAGGCCGGTTGGGTCGGGTCAGATATTTGGCTTCATAAGTCGGGTCGGGTCATGAAAATTGACCATGTGTATAACTATCTAGTCTATAGGCGAGCGTCTGGATAGCGGACAAAATTAAAGAACCATTATTTCGTTGTATGCGTTCAATTGAAGTGGAATTGGTCTACCATACATGGAATCATTCTTCCTCCTTGTTTCTGTCTCCGCAGAAGTTCCTATGGTTCATTGTGTACCTTCCTCCACTCTGGTTAGACGAGCCTGGAACATCATGCAGTCCGTGCTTCCGTTAGAGTAAAAAATTGGAATTTTGGACGCAGCTCATTTTAACGGCAATGATGACATAAAAAAATAATAGACGGGCACAAACTATACACAGAGGCTGCGATCCCCTCACCTTTCATCGAGAGGGAGCACGTTGTACGCTTTTCTTTTCTTACAATTCTTACCCCTCTCAGAGGCGGCGATCTTGTCTGACAGGTTCCCCATCTGTCAGACGAGATCGCCTCCTATGATAGGCCTATATATCAGCGTAGGCCTACGCAAATTCAAGCGGTGAACCAAATTACCACTCCTCATAGCGATCTCATTAGAACTATATGCTTGACGTATAGTCCTATACGTCCGCTAATTAATGGACGTGCATTGCGTGCAACCCACAATTTGAGCTTCAGGCCTACTGACGCTTAGGCCTAGTCCGAAAATGTGGACGTTTGGACATCTGAAACGGACGCGCAAAACGGCAATTTGGGGCGTTAACCAAAACATAGCTCGCAGGCAGAGCAAACTTGTCGTTTTAATCTTGGATCTACATTCAATTTGTTTTTTTTATATGCTGCTGGTTGTCATCTCAACGAATTTAATTTGTCAACCCATCAGTTAGCCTAGTGCAAATGAGAAACTAGGAAGCCCACTCGTACGGGCTCCGTCGGGCTGCGTGTTGAGTCCGTTGACTCGAGTAGCCTACTTTTAGATAGGGTTAACGATTAAATCTTAAGTAGGCTGTTTCTGCGGCGTCTGTAACACACTGAGATTCTTTTAGACCGATATAATATCAATTGAAGCTTTTTGTCTTAGCTTTGATTAAGCCTACAGCGTAGGCGGTCACGACGCCGACGAGGCGTAGTCACCAAATTGTGGCCTTGTCGCAAATCTCCCGGCCCAAGCGGACTGCCGTTTTGAAACAATGACCTCATCGACAAAAACGTTTGCTGGCGGAATATTGATGACAGGAAAATCAATAGGTTTACCTATTGGGCCGCTAGCATGCTCAATTAACCGCTGGCACGGCCGTTCTACGTCTTACGGCGGCCCATTTATCGGCCTGTGTGAGGAACCTGCATTTAGCGCAATTGCCATATCAACGCCAACAACAAATTCAAAACAATCTCCCAGCACAGTCGCCAAGTCTGACTGAGAGTGAGCGAGTCATGCTAGCCGACTCAGGCAAAATGTTCAGATAAAGAAATCGTTAGGTTTTGGATTTCCTGCACGAAGTACAATTAAGGAAATTTTCTGGATTTTGGGCGTAAATAAGCAATTATATGCGAGCAATAATTCAAGGCCCGTAACAACGCAAATTGGTAGACGCTCGAGCGATAATCAGAATAGACCTATATGATGTTGCACTGCGCTGATATGTTTCATTCATGTCGCTCATGTAAATGTCTTTTTCGGAAGAACTTATTTTTGCGCTAGTCGCTCTTTGAACCAAGTGAGTGTGCTTCTGTCGTGTGGATGAATATGGATTTCGTTGCAGAAAGATTCCCTGCTCTGACCAATTAGTAAAATGGAGAACAGGATGAGCTCAGATATTTCACAAACCGAGGTAAATAACAAGGGCGGAAGTTGTAATGTGGTCTATTTAAACGTTATAAGTTTCAGGCATGCTTGGGGTTCCACGTGCCACAACGTTATAACAGATTGATTACAAAACTGTATGAGCTGTGTTTGATGAAAACCATCGTATTTCCAACACTTAACCACCCGAGGTTTCAGTTGCGGCTTACTCATAGTTTCGGGGACTCCAACTTACGCATAATATTTTGATCTTTCAATCTGATGCCATTGGTCAGAACAAAATTCTTGTACTTGAGTAGGTTCCACTGTAATAAATGTGATACCACTGTAACCTGCCAATGCTATTAAGGTTTGACCCAATTACCTGTTGCCAAGTATTTGGTCCATAATTATTACTTTTAAGCTGCTGTTTTATCATTTGTATTTGTCAAAGTGACCAGTTTTAGTTGTTAATTACTTGATTAGTAGCTGTAAAGCAGCGGTGTTTAAAAATGTTTGAATTGATGCATTTAATATGCAAGATTTATTTTATGAAAATTGTTTAAATTATGAGTCACATTGGCACACATAAATTCACTGTAAGCAGTTGCAACTAATATCAGTCAACAAATCAATTTATGGTTCAATCAATCACTTGAAATTTATAGCACCCTCAAGGCAAGTACTTTACTAATAGACTCAATGCTGGCACATTCTAATATATAGTGAATAATTAGATTCCCAAGCTAGATATGTTTTTTTATCATAGTGCATGTTTGCAACCAATTTTGAGATAGCATGTTTAATGAATACAGTGCATACTAATTACATCCTCACAATTTCAGACAAAAAAAGCTGTTGTTCAACAGCTTTACAGCATTTCATGGCTAGAAAAGAGCGCACAACTAAGGTTGGCAGACGTGGGACAGAAGGAGGACATGCTTGCTGTCCCCTTGTAAACCAGGGCCTGGTAAGGGTGCTTAAGGGTAACATGTTAACTCTGAAGGGAATCATTCTTGCAAATTACTATACTAATCGTGATAAAGGAAGACTTGGTTCCTCAGTGAATTACTGTATGTAATTAAGATAGTGCAATTAGTTGCTTTAATAAATACTTTGCAACATTATGATAAAAAATACTCGGATCATTTCATATGTAACTTACCATTGTTACTTCATTGCTTGGTTATTGAGGAGACCACTGATCATAGCCACTGACTATGTTCTTAATGAGGCATTCAATACATACATTGACCTTCTTTTCCGTTTTCCATGTACATATCTTTTCCGTTTTCTGTTCCCTCCTTTTGCTGCCCATGTACGTATCTGCCAACCAATGTTCCCTCTGATTATTTGGAGGTCATGTGCACAAGAAAATTTCTGTGGTCGACATCTTATAAATGTTTCAAAAGTTTGTGTGCAGATCGGAGTTGAAATTGATGATAGTTAAAATAAGACCATATCTAGAAGTATACATGGTCATAATTTTTGATTACTTAATTAAGAAAGTTCATTAATAGTCTAAAGATAAATTAGGGGACATATCAGCCAAGGTTACTCGTGTAAAGTAGGCTGCAGCCGGCTGGGAGACTCGATTTATGTAGTTTCATAAAAATAAATCATGACTCATTATTTGTGCAAAGAAAATGTTTTTTGCGCACAATAAATTCTTGTGTGCGTTGGCTCCAAGGCTCGTGTGCTCACACACATGCGCACAGCTTAGAGGGAATATTGCTGCCAACCCTACAAGCAATTCAATCAATTCACCATTGCAAATTCCTCTTCGCTTCTTGTCATATGGTCTTCTATGGGTTCCGAACATCTCCCCCGGACATCTCCCCCCCCCCCCCCCGACATTCCCCAGGACATTTCCCACTGTAGGACAATTCCCCAACTCTCTGTGTCACGGGGGGGGGGGGGAATTCGGAAAGGGAATTGTCACAGGGGGGAAATGTCCCAGGAGAGATGTCCCTGGGGAAATGTCAGAGGGGAGATGCCCAAGTCCCGTCTTCTACAGTTAGCTGAGAATTGAGTTTGTTCAATCTCTTTAGCTTAAGTGCTACTGTTCAACAACTTCACAGCATTTCAAGGGTTTAAGGACACAAGTAACATTTAACTTTGAGTGTCACATCAACTCAAAGTAATATCTCAGTATAGCAGATGCTGCTGTAGCCTGAAGGTTTATAAACATTTACTGTTTGGTAATACAGCACAGTCCTTGACTATTACCAGATTATTCAGAAATTACTATGGCCTTCATAGTAATAGAAAGATAATAATCTTGCAACAAGCCATCACAATAATATTATCAACAATTTTTTCTTTACGAGAAGCTCATTCATTCATTCATTCATTCATTCAATCATGTGATGTCAACAGTGGCCCCTCTAACCTGGGAGGTCTGATATTTTCTGTAATAGTTTTCCAATTGTACCTGAACTTCTAGTCTAATATCTACTCATGAGAGTTTGAATTAATTATTGACTTATCAAGAGCAAAAATTTTGAATTCAGTAGTGCAAGTGTTAAATTTTTTCAAGTTTCTGTTACTTGACGCAAGTAACGAATTTTATGCATAAATAGGGCATTTTTAAACCTGTGATTGTCATCTGTGTCTGCACAAAATATTTATTTAAAATTTTAAAATTTGTCTTCTGTAATCTTGGCTACAGCTGGCATACCCATACGGATGTGCATACCACCGATTGAAGCCACTGCAACAGGGTGCCCTTAAATACCGGATGCTAGTGCTTCTGAGCATAAATTTATATTGTTTAAGGTGTTGTAGCAGATACACAATTATACATTTCATATCTAGAGTGCCATTTGCAACTAGTTAAGGGTTCATTAACTATTGCATTCCTGGTGTGTATTTGACATAACTTAGCATTTATGTAGCTTCATTCATGCTGATATGATTTCATATGTTGAATTTCTTATCAGGTGAGACAGTTGTCCATTGATGCCAAAAGCTTTGTACCGGGTAATGTTAGGATGGACGAAGCCTCAAAGCATGATCAATCAGCACATATAACGGAAACTCAGTATGCAGGACCGAGCTATCCTTTCACAGTACCTGCTGGATCTAGGTGCGTGCTTTTGTCTTTTGTTTTCATTCAGTGTTCTGTTCATTGGCAAATAGGATTCACAAGGGTTTGACTTCAGGCTGATTTTAGAGTTACGTAATAACTACAGATATGCCCGTAAGTCAGAAATAGACTGAAAAGAATACTGGATGAATTCTATCAAACGCCGCACATATATATATACAAATATACATATATACAATATATGTGTATATATATTTACATATATATGCAGAGCAAGAGAGATCCATATCTGCTAAGTGTAGTTGGTGTGAACCCCCAGGTATTATAGTAAATACTCAGATCCGAGCATAAAGGGAACCTCATCTATCCGGCCCTATTCAGAGAACCGGCTCTGAATAGGCACATCAACCGATTGACCAGTATATATATACATATATATATATATATATATATATATATATCTACTTGGGCCATTTGAGCCTATTCAGATAGACTGACCACAGCGGTCCATTTGGTTAAGATTGCAACCCAGGCGACTGAGATGCTTTAGGGAGATCTGATTGGTAGCTAGCAGGCAGCAGGTATTCAATAGACCACATCTCACAAACTTTGGGCTTTAAAGTGTTAATAAAGAACTGCTCTTCTTCTTATAATATAATCTGGAATTTAATTAATGGTCGTCTTTAACGCTATAAGGAAGAGAGTTTCCCAGTCACTTTTAGTACATATGTAATGTATGCAAACGAGTTAACCTGCAGCCATTTTTGAGAGTTGAGACAAATTTATCAAAGTCAACTTTAACTAATTGCCACTTAAAATGTTGGTAAAGAAGTGCTACTGTTACCGTTCTTGTTGCAGATAGATATGTGTGCGCCATAGGTAGAGACTTAGGAAGGACAGAAAGGGATGGAACCCTCAGAAATTTTAGGTAGAGGGGATGAAGCTGCTTATATTCCCCCAATATGTCAAAAATATTAAACACTTCTACAGTGTTTTCCCCTGTTCATCTATGTTTGGGAAATTTTTTCTGACCTGTCTTCCCAGACCGAATGTTTTATACCAGTCCCAATAACCCAGGAGCAAGTCCCTGCCTATGGTAGCACCCAAGAGTATGAACTTAACTTGTTATCTTTCTAACCACATGTAGAAATCAGCCTGAAGTCAAAGCCTTGTGAATCCTATTTGCCAATGAAAAGAACACTGAACGAATCATATAAAACGTATGGAGAAGCTAAGGTTTTGGTAAAATGTCATGTCTAGGTCGAGGACAGGAGAATTAGCAGTACAGGTGTCGGTGAATAAAGAATCAAGGTTGAGGTAAAACGAGGGATGGGGACTTTTCTTGAGTTGTTCCCATACAGCTATAGGCTAAAGTGTATTTAGGTTACTAAGTACTTAGTCCTTCCTTTGCAGGTCTACACATTATTCAGGGCACCTCCTCAATTGGCCTCTAACCAAGCCCACGTTTAGGCCTCATCCCATGACACCTGTGCTGCCGCTGTGCTGTGTGTTTTGGCCTACAGGATAGGTATATGTAGAGACAGACAGACAGACAGACAGACAGACAATGCCAGCCCCATTCCAAGGCGTGCAGGGATTTCAACTGAAAGGAATTGACCGGCGGTGGACTTGAATATGGCACTTCTTGACTGTAGCCCCACTCAGTGAGTTCAGGTTTGATTGACAAGACAGTGGTGGCCCGCTATTCAGTTTGTCCCAAAACTGACCGCCCACAAAACTTTGTTTTTAACCACAAGTGCATTGTAAAATGTATGGGAAACCAAAGTGGCTGGTTGTTGAAAGGTTAAACCAGCCCATTTGTATGAAGTGTTAGTGACTTCATCTTCTTAGCCATGGCAAATGAAAGCGGTTGGACACACCCTCACACTCATTGTTTCATGTATTGTCCATGCACTCATCATAGCTGAAATCTTCAGCCGAATTTCCGCCCTGGCAGGAATTTGAACCACAAACTCTCGAGTGACAGTCCAACACTCTAACACCACAACACTATCATAGCAAGACATTCAATGTAGCAAATGTTCAGTACCCTGTAAAAAGTGTTGCTCCATGACTATCATTGGTAGATCTCACCAAGTATGTTTTTACAGACAGTTTGCAGGTATGTGCTGAACAGAGTCAAAAGCAACAGTACGGCAATGCTATATATTATAATCATGCGACCTTATTATGAGGCAGCTCTTGATACAACTTGCAAGCTAGACAGATTTATATCAAGTTCCTGGCGCATCTTGTGTCGTCTTGTCTCTAGTTCCTATTGCTTTTGATGTGTTCTTCAAACTCTGATGGTTTTAACAATACCAAAGAGGTTTTATTACCTAAATTTATTGCTTCTGGATCACGATGCATAGTGCAGTTTCTGAAGTATACTTATTTCCTTGTGAGATATTCTCATCAAGTGTTTGTTTTGTTCTCTCTGATTGATTCCCTGTTCGCTTGTCATTTACTCAGAATAAAATATTGAATAAATCCTTTGTTATAGCCTGATTCAATTTCATAACTCTGCATGTATTGATTTGCCAGCTGCAGAACTTATGACTGTGTCAGGTTGTCTTGACAGCATCTGTGAATCATAGCGTGTCCTAGTAATGGTAATTAAAAATTACGATAGCACTGGTGTCTGATGCACAGAACATCTGTAAGTGGCACACAAAGATCCAGCCGCTTGTCACATCAGAGAGAGGAGGTGTCATGAGTTTCTCCATATCATAGTTTGTTTTACTAGTATCACTTGCGTTACAGTAATCAAAGTGACTTGAGACTTTGGCATTTTCCAGAGATATCTAGAAGAAATGTAGAACCTACATGTAACTCAGCATATGTCATAAATGTATATATTTGTTGACTTACAAGTATAACTGTTGTACTTGGTGAGTGACATGGTTGAGTTGAAAACAGCACCGAAGTTATGAGCAGTGTCTGCAGCTCAACTAATGGGTCTCACTCGGTTTTAAAGATGCAAGCCATTCAAATTTCTTGAGTTGCCATGGAATGCCCACAAGTAGAAATTCAGTTTTTGATAGGTTAAGAAGTTGTAACGGAACGGGGCCTATTCGACAGTGACCAGGATGACGACTTGCAGCCCCGTCCGATATGGGGGTAGTTCGAGTTGCAGTCCGCTGAGTAAGGCTTCAGTGGTTTGCTGAAGACTAACCATTTAAGGTTTAAATAGCTCCTTTCTGAATGACGCTTGGAATAAGACACGGTTGTTCGATAATCTTCTTTTAATGTACAACGGAAAACAATACTTCTGTAGCGCCGATTCGGAAACAGTCCGTTTCTCACTCCCTCAATACGCCTTACGTCGATAACTAACGAGTAATTGCAACGCTACGTCAATGGCTGACAGCGACTATCGCAAAACTACGACGACTATATCCACGACGACTATCGCAAGCCACGACGACTATTCGTGCTTCCTAAGCGCCGAGACTGCAAGGCCGAAGCCGAATCTACAAGGCTCCCCGATGACAATCTCCAGACGACGACGACGATTCCCAGGCAACGACCACGATCCTACGACGACTCTCCGATGACGACTCTCTTTTTATACTAATTTGCTGTAGATAGTAGATGATACACAGTAGATAGGAGACAGTAGACAGTAGAGACTACACAGTAAATAGGAGACAGTAGACAGTAGAGACTACACAGTAGATAGGATACAGTAGATAGTAGATATCTACAGTAGATAGTAGATAGACTACAGTAGATAGTAGATATCTACAGTAGATAGTATACAGTAGATAGTAGATATCTACAGTAGATAGTATACAGTAGATAGTAGATATCTACAGTAGATAGTAGATAAGCGTATACGGCAGGTAGATACCACAGAAGAAAGAACACGGTTGACAGGTGTACACAACAGGCAGACACTACAGCAGGCCGACACCAGGTAGGCGTACCTCTGAACCCTTACAAAGTGTAGGGCGTATTAGCTACCATCCAAGAATGCACTTCCTCAAAAACAGTTTACAACGGCTGCACCGACGAATAACATGATGCAATGTTAAAAGAAATATCAGATGAGTAAGTAAATATCTCCATATAAATTGTAATCTGATGAATGATTGTCAGGTAATATTATTATCGATGTGGGATATATAGGCCAATGCAAATAGATGAGAACAAAGCATGCACAGAACCCTATGGATGTCACATGGTAACGAAGTGCTAGGCAAATAATGACATACTGATTAGGCATAATGGCTGTGATTTGTAGCAAACCTATTTAGGGCCGGACCAGAAGCCCCAAATGAATACTGGACATGATGAAATTAAAATGGTCTGCAGTGCTGTTCTACCTTTTTGACAGCACAGGCCACATGGATCATTTACTCTCGAAGCTTTGGGTCACACCACTAAACTAAAATGCAACGAAAGGGTGCATGGTAGTGTCGTGTACTCTACTACCTCAAAATACTAAATATAATTTGCTCTTTGTTCTGGAGATAACCATAACAGGGATTTAACAATATCATGCTCGTTGCGTAGATTAATTCTATGTAATTTGGAGATGGTTTAAATTTTGCGTCAAACTTTTAGAAGAAAAAGCAACTTGATGTGAAAAATATGACTAGATGGGAGTAGCAGAAAGTAGAAACTATGAATGAGTCTGAGTAATTATTTGGCACCAACCCAATACACTTTTAAACCCAGCATATAACCTTTGTGCTGGGTTGTTAGGTAATGTGTCATAATACCATGTCAAATCCATGCAATCAAGAAATGCTGAAGAGCAATCAATATGTGTATGGTTCATATATCTGGAAATTGAAAAGCTAGATGAGTTGGCTACTTCAAACTGCTGAATCTCTTGAGTAAGAAAATCTACCTTTGAAGTGAAATAAGATACTGTAGTCCATGGATATGAGCTTTGATGGTTCTGATAATGTTGAAAGAATGTCCATGATGCTGTTCAAATCACAAGAGGACTTGGCAAGCTAGGTGCCAATGCTTTTTAAACTGTACAGCCGGGCATATGGCCAATTGATGTAAAGTATTTAATATTTGCTGTTTTAGAGCTGAGTTGTCAAGTTTATTGCATTACTATAAGCAATAATTCTTTAACTGGGATGGTTCTTTTAAAATTATTATTTATTCAAAAATTGGAAATAAAATTGTTTTAAATTAAAAATTGTTTTAAAATTAATTATAGAATTATTCAAAAATTGACCGAGACGTGCCTCGTCCCACTATCGTCAATTTGCTTTTTTTTTATTGAGAGTGATAGTGAATGACATCAAAAATTTCTACTTAATACCCAGATTAGTAATAAACAGGTTGTTGTTCAAAGGTCTTTGTAAGAAATTGATGTAAGTTAACTGGTAGTAAGTATGTACTTTATTAAACCAGTTGCCATTATGATGTGAATGCAAACCTGGAACACTAGAAGTATTATAACAATAGCAGTGTTTATGCTTCTTCTACAGGCTTTCTGCAACCTGGCAGGGCCCTGGACGGCCAGAGGATTTGCATGACCCAGACAAATCTACTAGGCTCAAACATACATTCCACTCAGGTAATCACTATCTGGTTCATCATTACTTGTAATTGGATTATTTAATTTTGAAGACAAGTGCTGCATCCTATGCTAATATGCATATTAAATATTTTAAATATGATTTTGACAGCATTTCATAAACTTTATCAAAGCCACTGTGATAGGGCTTAGTTCTGAGTGTTGGCCTACATGTGTTTTTTGGCAACTTTGTAACCCTTTTTTGGATCAAAAAGCGATTCATTTATGGAGTGCCATTGTACATGGCATTGTACATTCAACCTCTATTCTTTTACAATTGGTTTATTATATATATATATATATATATATATATATATATATATGCCATTTGAATATTGCTGGATTTCTGCGGTCGTGTTTGTGCTTTAGCCAATGGGTCCTCAACCCCCAGGCCACACTCTGAGGCCACACTTCGAGGAGATTCTTTAGAAACTTATTAGCATGTTGCCTTAACCATTTAACGACTAGCATGTACTAAACTGTAAGGCATAATCAATAACGCTGGTCATTAAAGGGTTAAACTCTTTAACAACAAGTGTGTGCTAAAAGTGAATAGGGAAACTGATGCAGATCATCATTACAGTGTTAATTTTTTATTCTTTTATGTTTTTAATTGAGTTTTGGCCCCTGATTGGATGGCAGTGGATGATCCCTAAGGTCCTTATGCAGACCCATAGCATCATAGGCATTCTTCCTTGCTTTCCCAGTTCCAAATTCTGCCTCTTAGCGTCAGAGACACATGTTGTACAAACAACTTGTCCTTTATTTGCTTTACATGTGTGTGCAGAGAGACAGACTTCACATAGTTGGCTTACCATCTTCAAGCAGGCAATCATTTGGTTGAAGAGCTAATAAATATATGGCCTTTATTGTCCTCTGATAATATCTCTTCCATGGAACTATAATGAGAATGAATTGGGCATTAACTATTTCTCCAAGTGAAACCATTGTTATAGAAATCGTCCAGGCATAAATTTGGTAGATCAGGAAAAACAAGTCACACTAAAACTATTACATGAGTTTGCATATGTTTCCTTTAGACAACACCTTTGTGTCAGCATGGAAGACGCCTTATGGAGAGTTTAATGGATGTAGTCAACCGCTAGTTTTCGCTCCGCATCAGTACAATCCTCAGGAAATTCATGATACTCAGAATCTACATCAGTCTCACCCACTACTGCCTGACCTCAGCCCTTGGAATGTCCAGTATGCCGGTCCATTTCAACTTCCTGTAGCCAAGGCTAATAGCAACATCTGGATGGTAACACCAGACTGCTTATCGGGTCAAGGCATGCCGTCGCTACTACGAAGTGGCGCTACCATGGCTCAAGTTCATGCCATTCCAGTTCATAACAGACTGCCAAAGAAAAATCGAGGACAGAGCACGGTGAGTAGCTATTCACCTCTGCTACTAAATGATAATTAACAATTACAATGAAACGTCGATAGCATGCACAGGTATTTGTGTCACATAACACAGTTTCAAGGCAAAAAGCAAATGGCTATTCTAATGGCCTCCTTGTTGAATGTCTCACTGCAGCTGTTATTGGTTAAGCATACAACTTACATGTTGAGCAAAACCACTTTTGGTATATTCCATTCAGGGGGGGAATAGATTGATTTTACCCCAGATAAGTTTAGGAGAGGATGGAATATCATGGGATACCGACTCCGATGTAAGAGGACGCACATGTATGGACGATCACTGCGTCCCATGCCAGGTAAATCCCTCCCATCCAGGGTTTAATGGTTGTGCCATTGAGTCTTTTGCCATTTGATCATCTGCCTTGAGCAGGGCATGCCATGTGATGCCTTGAACTGCTACAGCTCAGCATTGTGCCTATGCCTCTGCTGGTCCTTTTCTATGGATCCAGCTATTAAATTATTCCTGCTGAAATCTTATCTGTTAGCACTTCTGTTTCTGCTCGTTCTCTTAATTAAGACTTTTTTCCGAGGGGTTCTTCGTACTGTGAGCACCTCTCATTAGGCTGTACGGTACTGTGAGAGGTGTTTGATAAATCCATAAATAGAATAAAGTAGAATTAATGGCATGGTCATGCAGATAGCACCCATTTTTCCTCCTGCACACAGAGCCATGATGACACTCTGGACCAACCAAGTCGTCCATTGGCATCTATGGGGATACACAAGACCAAACCAACGTGGGGGCCAACCTCCACCAGAACTGTTTTGTTGTGTATGGCCAGGACGCATGCAGCAACTTGAAGCACCATCCACTGATTGCAGGCTGGTTAACTTTTTATTGAGACAAGTCTGGTTAGTCCACCAGAACAACAGCACTGCGGCCAATATCGGTCCTACCCCTTCTCAATTAAGGGTTGGTCACCATAGGCTAATTGAATATGTCATGAATCTGTTATTATTATTTTTTTCATGTTTATTACTATTATTATTGAACTCATACACCAACAATCCAGGGTTGAATAAATGAGAGAGAAAATGACATATGATATGTCATATAAATTTTAAAGGGAATGAAAAGTCAATGTGTTCAGAATAATAAAATGTAGAGGCAACATTTTCGAAAGGCATGGTTTTCTTTGACAGTGGTACATGTGGATGACGGATCTAGGACAATTACCCCCAGACAATTACCCCCAGACAATTACCCCCATGTAAATAACTACCCCGGACAATAACCTCTGAATAGTATAAGGGCAAGACGCGACATACATAACTATATACATACATACATACATACATATATGTACATACATACATGCATGCATGCATACATATATACATAAATGCATACATACATGCAGACATACATACATACATGCATGCATACATATGTATGTATGTATGTATATATGCATGCATACATACATACGTACATACATCCATACATACATACATACCTACATGTATGCATGCATACATGTACCTATGTTTTTTTTTGTATGTCGTATCTTACTCTTATACTATTCGGGGGTTATTGTCCGGGGGGGGGGGTGTTATTTGCATTGGGGTAATTGTCAGGGGGGTAATTGTACGGTGGTAATTGGCCGGAGTAATGCTCCGGGGGGGGGGGGAGTTGTTCTGTTACTATGGATGACAGACATGAACTATAAGCATTTGTAAATAGTCACTAACATCTTCTTCGTGGCCTTCATTGTATATTCTGAATTATGTGTGTTATGTGTATTTGTGTTTGTGTGTGTGATTTATCTGGTTTGTGTGACATTTTAAAGTAAACACGACTTGAAAATTAAGAATCATTGGTTTATAAATAATATCAAGCCTTGGCACTTGATAATAAGATTTTGTTCCTAAGATTACTTTAGGGGAGTTTCATGGAAGATTGATTACATTGCATTTAAATGACAGGACTAATTGATTCCTTATCAATGGCTTTGACAGCAAAAATGTCTGAATATTGATCCGAATTTTTAATTTCTTGAAACTCCTTGAGTGTAACTTCACTCATCTAAACCCTATATGCATTAATGACTCCGTGAGTGTATTTCAGCTGCACAGACTGATTGAGGAGCAAGATTAACATGTTGTTGTTTGGGTAGACAGCACATTGTGAGGTTTATAAACGACAATTGATGTTTAAGAGCGTTTGAGGGACATATTAGCCTCTTCATCAGACTTGAATTGTCTGATATCAAAACACATTGATTGTTGCCACCATACAGTTTATTCCTATTGCTTCAAAGTGCTACAATAGTGTCAACAAGCCATTGACAACAAGCCACACTGATACTTTATTTCCAGATTTATTTTGGTGTCTAAAAGTGTTAGGGCTACATTTTTCCTTTTAACATAATTATGGTACGTGTACGCTGTACATTTTTCTTTTCGATAACATACGTAGAGTATGCATATATTATTCTGATAGGTAACTTGCGGTCGCACTATGCTTAACATCAATTGTGTCATATACACCTTTAGAGAGAGATACTCGTAGGATCTATGTTTAATAACCTGTAACTGTTCTACCTGTAAAATGCTTTGATCCCAGATGTGTAGGGGCCTAATAAATGTTGAATATCACCAGACAACAGCGATTTTGCTCCACTTGTTAGAAAGTGTACGTGTATGAACTGTATTAATTTTTAGAAGCAAAGTTAGCGATCAGGGTAGAGGTTGAAATTTGCTCTCCACTTTGTCCGATGTCCAGTCATCTGATTTCTGCTATAATTAAGATTCCATTCCAAACTTTAGTAATGATGGTATTTATCTGTGTATTTGGACCCGTCCTTCTTAATGGATTCTTGACATTGATTGCATCCATCATATAAGGATGAAAATCTATTGAAGCCTTATGTGCTGGGACGATGAATTCTGATAATCAAATACCCACTCATCATTTAGACCTTCTGCTCAGAATATAGTAATGGCGAAAACAACAAAACGGAATGTGCAGTTTTGCATTTATGATTGTGTCATGAGTTATTCGAATAAATCATATGTAGGCCTTCCTGTCCATCAATCTGTAGGTGTTTGGTTTCGTTATATTTCAAGAGTACTTCATCAGAAACTGTCAACTTAAGTCATAGATATTTTACTTGAAGGCAATATAGAACTGAACAAAAAGTAACTAACTTTGCTTGAACAAATATTGAACTGCATGGTCAAAATAATTATAAATATTCTGAAACTTTGTTAACACATGTATGCATCAATAACCCATTTACACATGGTGCCACCATACCTCCCTATGTCATGAGATTAGTGTGCAAGAACATGTGGTAGTTTAAATAATAAGATAGTAAGATAGATATTACCTTAGACATCAGTTGTCCTCTTACCAATTTTTCTCGAGAATCAAAGGAGACTTATATTCTCTTCCTTCTCCATTTATCTAAACTCTTCCACTCTTCAGATTAAACAAAGGTTAATGAGTTAAGCGTGACCATTAACGATTAACAATAATAATCTGATGATGAGGTTTATATGCTGTTGATTAACTTTTTAAGCCACACACGTGTGACCCATGGTTGGAACTGTGCCTCCTATTGCCAATGGCCCAGTGAAGTCCCACATGTTAATGGGGGTTTCACTGTGCTACTTTATCTCAATGGCTGTGTTGAATAGGTTAACCAATTTCATATTATTGTTTTAGCACATTGAGGTGAAAAATCTTTAAGTGAAGCAAAAGTTAGAGAATTATGTATGAAATTGTACTCTTGTTAAAGAGACAGCTCTTACTGCTAAGTTTCAATGTTAAAAGCACGGTATGAGCCGTTTGGAATGTTAATTGATTTGAAAGCATATGGGCCTTAAGGATCAAAATTCATTGCTTTATGGATTTTAAATAATGTGCTTTGAGACAGCTGTTGAGTATTCTCGCATGTGCATTGTGTCCCATGGCGTGAGTTGAGCATGGGTTACGGGTGCGTATGGGGAGGGGAGGTCCAGAAAATATGTACGTACGCAAATATAATAAATATAATATAATTATTATAAGAATCGCCTGCAGTGCTTTTGGCGTCATGTAAGTCGATTGAAAAAAATCTCTGATCATTTGGCATTCATGTGTGCACAGTTGAATTTCTGTATAAACTCATCTCGTCGGATTTTTACTGGTTCTTTTTCTGGTTTCATTTATTGTGAAGAAGTCAATTATCATTGATCAGCCCAAACAGCAAGCATGGGGCCCTATTGACTTACATGAACCAAGTTGCCTATTTTGAACCAGTTTAAAACCAGAAAAAAGCATCTATGCATTTTCTGGACCACAAGCCATTTGGAAGGTTATTGCAAAATTGTAGTCACTGTCTTTTCAAAACTATTAGAGTTGAAGCTGTGCTTTCATATAGTGCCTAATAAAAACCGATTTAGTATCACATGTAGCACTGGTATAATCTGGTAAGGACCCATCCATATATTACGTATGCAAAAAAATCGGATTTTAGGACCGCTCCCTCCCCTTCTGTTACACCGCGTACGTTTTGTGGACCCCCTCCCTATGCGTACGTACATTTGAGCTCTACCCTCCCAATTGCTAAGGTCAAATAGCTAAAGACATCTATAAGACATTGATTTTACCACAGGCTATTTATTTTTGTTAGGCATCATATTTAACAGCTTAAATTTGTTAACCGTTATGAAGAAATAAAAACTATCACCACTTGCGTTTTAAACAGTTTTAATGCTACATAAAATTGATTAAGCAGGAATTTTGTCTGTGATTGGGTTTACAGTTCTGATTTTCATATTCCGTATTGTGGACGTCATAATTAGACAATTATATTTGCGTACGTACATATTTTCTGGACCTCGCCTCCCCATACGCACCCGTACGCAAAATGGCCGTAATTCGAAACCCCCCCGTCCCCACTCGCTGCATACATAATATTATGTGGATGGCCTCTCAGTGCTTGGTCTGTAGTAGAAAGATCGTAGGTTTCGAGTCCATGTGAGTGAATGCTGTGTAACTACCAAGGACACTAGACAGGTTGTTCATATACTCTTGTCTCTGATACCAATACTGAGCTGGGGAGTAAATAGGAAGTCCAGCAATACACTGTCTCACTATCCAGGACTTGGGATTTATTCATTGCAGGCTTAAAAGGTCCAGAGAGCAGGGTATCAGAAGCGTCCAACATTCTCCTTGGGACATCTATTTGAAAGAAGCTGACATGGGTTTTAGCATTTTGATGGTCAGATGCATTGTTTCCCTGTTGCTTTTAGTACACTCTCATCTTTAACTGTCATCACCGGTAACAGGACAATTACCCCCATGACAATTAACCCCCTCCCCCCGGACAATAACCCCCAAATAGTGTAAGGGTAAGACACGACATACATACATACAATGTATATGCATGCATGCATGCATACAGACAGACATACATTCATACATACATACATACATACATACATATATATATATATGCATACATACAAACAAACATACATACATACACACACACTTACACACACACACATACATACATATACCCAAGATTGGGCTCAGAAGGTATATAAAGGATAAGTGTCAAAATGTGAGATCAGCCTAATTGTTGTTTGATTGTCTTGTCTACAACCTATATACTAATTTGAATCTAATGGTATTTGCATTATATTTTCTAAGGGGGTTATTGTCTGGGGGAGTTATTGGTATGGGGGGGGAGTAATTGTTCTAGATCGGTCATCACCAGATTCATGAAGCAAATAATTAATTGTGTATGCTGATTCTAATTCTAATCAATTAGTAATGTTACTTATCATGGCCATCATGGCTTCGTGCCAGTATTTTGTGGATGTGAAACATAACATAAACATAGCTAAAGAAATATTGCCAGTTAATCTGATCATCTGAAGTAGACTGCAGCAACTCAGTGTCCTCGTGACTTCTCATATTTCAATCGACTGATAATATGACACGAGACTTAATTGGACAAAAACTGATTTGGTTAAGTGATTTAAGTAGTTGAATGCCCACTGAAGAAGTTAGTCATGAATACTGAAATTGAACAACTCACACAGGTCAGTCAGATCAGACTCAAAATTTCAGCTGAGATTGCTTACATTAGGCACCTATACTGCGGTATGTTAGCCGTTATTATTGTTCTTAATTGTCCCAGTAGAAAATAAGTTAGTGTAGCTTAGCCAGACATTTGATATACTATATAGCACATATTATAGCTACAGGGTGAAGTGGAAAGAGGTGCAGCTATAGTTTTATGTGTATGGAATGTCCGTTGACTATCATCTATGTCCGTTTTCTGGGCTGCAACGCATGTAATCTAAATCTCGGACACGGTCGTCACAGTCAAAATCCTCATCATTCGACAAATCTAGGCCATTTACCGCCTTCAACACCTACGCACCACTCAATTTGTCTGACACTCCTCCTCAGCGAAACACTAATATTTTTTTCATCTGTTTCGATTAAGTAAACATCTGGCATCAATTACACGCCAGCAGAAGTTTGAGTTTTGCGCTGAAACATGCGCATTACATCATTTACTTTAACTACGAGTTAACTTGTAGGAGGCTCATAGAGCAAATTTTAACTACGAGTCGACTCGTAGGTGGCGGTCATTTTGTTAAGACCTCTGACACGTGCTATGCCTATGTGAATGACGACATCATCAACTCATAGTGAGATTTTGTTTTGTGTAATTCAATGTGATTTGGAAATTATAACATTGCCGACTACACCAGTGGTCCACATATACTTAAGGAATTAGAGAACTCTATTCTTTAATTAAATTAGTTACAAATAATTATAAATTGGTATATAATTTTATACTATGGGTTTCAGCTGCGTTGAGTTCCAAAAGGTGCTATATAAAATCAGACATTTAAATTTGACTGTTTTTCTTATTAGGTGAAGAAGATGGGCTTGAACAGTAACCAAGTCAGCATCGGCATACAGTATGAGATGGCAAGTCAGGAAACAGTTCTCAAGGAAAAAGCACTCAATCGGAGGAGGACTATGATATGCAAAGACTGTGGAACTCAAACAGGTTTTTGTTAATTTGTTAATTTGTTTACTTATCTGCACGTAATATGTTCTCATTGAATCTGAAATTGTGATGATGTGTTAGGAATGTACAATTGTTCATGCAAGACTTTTTTGATATCACAAAATGGAGTCTGCTTGGCAGTATCTGATCCACAGTCACGGGACTACAGACCCAGGTTGAAACAAATAATTTCCAAAAAATAAGTTTTCTATGACTTTATTTCAGAACAAGCTCCATTTGTCATCAAATGCTCCAAAATGTGTTGTTGTTTTGGCTTTCCCCAGATTCTGCATGAACTTAGGATGTTCTCTTTTAATTAATTGCATGGAGACTTTTTACTCACGAGTTGTTTTCGATCTGACCTCTGCTGGTCTGCTGTTGATTTTTTGCCTGGTGGTACAATAAAAATAAGTTTGTTCACCTCTGCTCTAATGTGCTGTTAAATTTATACAGAAACTTGCTCCTGCATAATTGCCTGCTAGGTTACAAGTCTTCACAGTAGTATCAAACGCACTTAAATCAGTTTCTATGATTAAAATATTTGAAATGTGATGGAATATAACTTGTTCCATATTACATTTAGGAATGAATCGAAACTTAGCTTGGAAACTCAGCTTGGCCAAGTTTTGTTGTACTCGGCATTACTTGCACTTGGAACAAACAATGGGTCCGAGTATTAATAAATGATTTTATTCTATGAAGTTTCTTTGTGCCATCCTGGTATTTATTGAGTTAAATTATTTTGATATTGCACGTATCACTTGCACACGGTCTGTAAATCTGAATCCAATGTTCGAGACAACAGCGTGCAAATGACACGTTGAGGGCCATTACACAAAATTTGCTCTGCCACAGCCCAATCCAGGGTCCTACCAGCTGGATCAGCCTTCCATTTTCTCTTCGGGAGGAGCTGCTCTTTCTTCCTCCTGCCGACTTCTGCAGGCGCCTGAAGACTTTCTTGTTCTCCGCCTAGCTTTGTGTTGAGTCGTGAGTGCCTCTGATTACGAGTGGCGCAATATAAGTTTCCAATTACAATTACTACAAGTCGATGGATTGCAAATCTAACCTGCTACTGAATGAACACCTCTGTAATGGTAAATATAAATGTTTTATTCAATAGATTTTTCGAGCGATGTTTCCGATAAAAATTTGCAAGCATTGCCAAGTCCTTTCTATGATGCGTCATCACAAAACTGTCTCTCAGAAGGAAACTCTACAGACTCAGAGGAGTTGGACTCTGACAGCATTTATATGGCCAATCCCTGGAATGGGCAACATCCGATGGCAGGGACCAACAATACCAGCTTATTCATGCCGTCATTTCATTCAAATATGTACGCGTTGGATGGTCAGCCATGGCTGGCAAATGAAGCTCCCGTTTCGTGCATGTTCGTATCCGACATGAACGACTATGGTGGTGGTGTGCCGGAGGCTTTTGCATTTCAGACTCTTGAAGATCCAGGTATGAAAGTGATGCCTTATGATGCCAGGTTCAGCATTGGACGTAGGACCGGTTGCGAACTTTCAACAGCTTTTTCTAATGGCGCATGCTGGAGTCCAGTTTCCTGCACACTGCCAAGCCGAGAAGCCGAACAGCCACAACTAAGGAGCCAGAGACTTAAGTGGCATCGCATGAAAGGCATTGCCGTGAACAGTTCTCAAGGTGCCAACAAGTGTCATACGCATTCTGTAGGCACTGATGCCATTCTGGGTGGCTGTAGAGACATGGAAGAGGAGTTTCAGAAGTTGTTGCTTGCAGCCGGTGGACTTCTGTCTCCTTGCGATGGCATAGAAGTGACATCTGCTGTGACTGGTGACAGAAGATCGGCAAGTTACATTTGCAAACAGTTAGATCCTTAGAGTGCTAATTGATATAATGATGTTACATTATCAAGACTTAATATAGCACCTCTTCAGTACATTTCACCTTTGAGATTTCTCACTCGACTTCTCCAGTGTATTAAACTCTTTGCCCATAATTTCGGTCGTGCCTGTTATATCTTGCATGGAATAGCTTGCATTGCTACATTCTCTCTTGAAGCAAATGCCAAGTGATGCTGTGTCAGTTATGCTAAACAGGGCTGTTAAGGTCATTTTATTGGATTAGAAACTTAAGACTCAGATGTACCCACCTTACTTAGCCAGACTCAGTTTCTTCCCTGACCTATGGGCCACATGTATGAAGCAGCCATAAGGGTTAGTGTGGCCAAGGTTTGGCTTAATCAGTGTCCATGAAAACGTCTTTGTGCTCTTAAGTCTGACTAGCGCTATACCAGTGGGCAGCTAGGTGCAAGTTGACTAGTCAAATTTAGCCAAGGCTTACCACGAATAAATAACACGGCAGCCACTTTGAATTTGTCCACTTCGACAAAGTTTAAGACTAGGGATGTTCCAAATATGTCATTTTCATATTCAGCCAAATAGTGATTGTTGCCTATTCGGTACAGCCATGATTTCTACACAACATTTTGTGCTGCTGGTCAGGTGCAGGTCAGTACTGTGGTGCACTAGAGTGCAATGTTGTTAATTATATCCCATCTTCAGTCTACATACCATAAGTTAATTCAACAGAATCTGCACTTCTTGCTGTTCATAATGGCATCATTATGCTCAGTGGAGGGGTAAGGCAACTGCACTTGCTTATCTTACATATGTCAGTGCACTCAATAAGTGTATTTAAATGGCAATTATTCATTTTTTGTGGTCTGTTGAGATGTGGTGCTCCACAGGTTTATGTGTTAGATCCCCTTGCTTACATTGCATACTACATGGTGTCCATGCCACTAGGAGGACTTCTTAATAGTCGCTCACTAGGATATCATTTCTATGGTGATATAATGACTTTCTGTGCAGCCGTTGTGCACTGAGTAATAAACAATTCATTAACCTATCAATTACTGAATTTTACTACAGAGCAATTTAAAACATACCTGGTGAGCAGACTTTTTCAGTTGCTAGTCCTAGCTTTGGAGCCCTCTTGCACTCTTTCACCATGGCCTGAACCCTGTTCTCTTTTGCTGTGACTGACCTGCAATCGCCTCCTTTGCATAGATGGCATGGAGGAGTGCCTTACATATTACCCGAACGAATGATTGCATGAATGGTCATACGAGGTGGTCACTCTTTGATGAATGCCTGCTCTTCTTTTGTTGTAGGCACTTTCCCAACCAGAGAACTTTGAGCATATCAAATGGACTGACTCCTCTTCCACTGTGTATAATGTGAAAAAATCTGCAGTTGGTTAGTATATGTTATGTATAACCATTAGTATACATGTATGTTAGCATGTATGAGTTTATTCTTAATCATGATCACAAACTTGGGCACATTATTTAGCTACTCATAGAAAGCTCATCAGAAGTGCTCCTTAAGTGACAAACAACACTACTCAGACATTCTACATGGCAAAGCATATGGTCAGATGATTTGAGCATCCATTGTATGAAAATGGGGACTGTACGCCAGTTGAATATAAAATTACGTTAATGTAGAATTGTATAATAGGTTTCTTGGGCACTTTATGTCAGTTTTGTTCCATAAAATTTATTCTCTCTATGTCTGTACCATTGTCTCTTTGTAAGACTGCAACTTTTTCTGTCAGTCAGTCAGTATGTCTGTTTGTCTCACTATCTGTCTGTCTGTCTGTCTGTCTGTCCATCTGTCTCTCTGTCTGTGTGTCTATCTATCTGTCTGTGTCTTGTCTGCGTCTCTTCTGCCGTGATTCTAACCATCAGTTTGTCATTACCCATTACCTTGACTTTGTCATGGATCATGAAGTGCATTGTTGACCTACATTGCATAAATCATTGGGATATCTGTAAAATGACCAAGAAACACATAATATCAACAAGTATTGATACTTTCTCATATCAAGTCTTTCAAAGCACTCAAAGCTCCTCTGTTAGAGTGAAACTCATATCTTTATAGAACACATGCTGAGTGGAGACTCACAAGGAAAATGGAGGGGAGATGGACAAGAGGAAGACTAAGACAGATGATGCTGGATTGGATGATGACAGATGAAATACAGAAATCTAAGAGAACAGGTCCAGCGGTGAGAGGAGGGGCGACGTTGGACATTTGACCCTAAGAAGCCAAAGACGAAACAATTACCTGGATGTTTAATAAAGATGAAGTTCTAGCTACCTCCCCTTTGACAATACCATTATGATAAATGCTTGGTAACTTTAACCAGAAATAAAGGCTTTCTCCGCATGATCTGTTCAGTTGTGACGAGGGAGGGTCATGTCAAGAATGCAACCAAGAAAAAGCAGAAGCGACAAGAGCAGCTGAGTCGCGCAGCCGATGTAGAACTGGCAGAAATCTCTCTTGAGCAGCAAGTCCTCCGAGAAATCAGCAGTGGACATCGTCGTCTCGTGCCTTCCTTTCTACCAGCAGACGACTTCCTGTTGCCAACTTCTTCTGTTGTTCAAAATCCTAGCCAGAAATTGGGCAGCACAGAGTCGGTAGAATCAGGTGGGCAGACAACGCACGCTGCTCAGCCGGAAATGGTCATTCTGTCGGAGGTTGGTTCCTTTGTAAATCGTTTCTTTCCATTATTTAATCTAATCAGTCGAAGAAAGATTGTGAAATATTTGTGCTCTTTTTAGTTTGTGATTATTATTGTTATTATTATTATTATTATAATATCAAATTTTATCAATTCTATTATAGCGGTTTTATCAACTTCAAGTGAAAATTAATGGTGATGTCGTTCGAAGTAACCCTGCTCGTTGGATTCCTGAGCAGCGAAAGTTCCCTTGAAAGCAACTGCGTTGTAACGTTGAATAGTCATCGAGATGCGCTGTTAGAGGAAAGTTGTCTCCCTCTGCTCCCCAGTGACGGCGCTCAGCTTGTGTCCCAGTTCTGAAAGGAAGCTTTGGCCTTTGGAATTGATGGGGCCAAAGGTTTCGAATGCCACCGGTGTGAAGACGTACGTGGAGGCTAGCTCGGCATATTTTTAAGCTTTGAGGTTTGCCGCCCTCTCGGCCGCTGTGCCCGCTCTTTGTGACGTTTCTGGCAGATACGACATTGCCATTGTATCTGACACTGTCGTGTCCCATATCATTTTGTGATTGTTTTATGATTTTCTATTTTAATAGTAATTAAAATTAGTAATTAAGTACTGTAACCCAAACTATATTCTGGATTATGACTCGGTTTAGGGAACCATTAATTGATGCCTTGTGTATTAGCAACCAGCACTATGGAATTTGCATATTAATAATAATAATAATAATACTTATAATTATGATAATGATAATATTAATAACAATAGTAATAATAATAATAACACTTGGAAATAGGATACACGTGGCAACACTTGGCCACTAAGTGTGAACTGAGGATGTGCAATGTACAAGTGGGTCAAGGACAAATTCATGAGTGTCAAGAGAATGCTGATAAGATATACTCAATCTGCATCTGTTCTGCTAGGATGGAGTTACAGTAGCCAATGTGCATCAATTTGAATAAGTGAACTAAGGTGATGCATAGCTGGAATAAGCACGGCTGGAATGAGCACGGCTGGAATGATCACGGCTGGAATGAGCACGGCCGGAATTATCACGGCTGGAATGAGCATGGCTGGAATGAGCACGGCTGGAATGAGCACGGCTGGAATAAGCTTGGCAACTTCGAATAAAGATTACAGCACATCTCAAATGTAGCTGATCAGCCATTGACAATTCCTCATCTAATATAACACCAGGTGTCAAACCAACAACTGCTTATTCCAGTCAGGGAATTCCGCTCTAAATATTTGTTTGTCAGCCTTGGATCAGCCATGTGTCCTGTATTTTGAACTGGTTCAATGGTTCATGTGTGTCAGATGGTTGAATACAGATCAGTTTATTCGTAGATATGAACCATCAGGATTCCGAAAATAAGGTATAGATGGCATTTCTCTAGGATGGCCAGTCTTCGTGTTTTAAGTAAATAATAATGTTATGTATTTACTTTTCTTACTCGTATGTATCTGAAATTCTGCAGTTGATGTTGCATCTTTCAAGAACCTCTTAGAGGAGCTAATACACTGTAAATCGCTGTTATGCTGCCCTTGGGAGTTACACTTGTATGTCATGTATTCTATTGTAACAATGTCAGCTGCTGACTCTTTTTGAAGATTACAATACAATTTTAATTTGAGAGCATGATGCTATACTTTATTTTTTCTGAGGATTTATATAGCACCCCTTCAAGAACATCTGCTGAGGAGCACTCCCAACCCAAAAAGCTTGGCCTATAAGAAGAACAAAGGGAGCCTCGGACACCCAAGGTAGAACAGCATTGTTCCCGCAGAATGGGAGTAGCCGAGGAGGTCATTAAATGTCGCCCAGAGCTTCCTGGACTCCGTAGAGTGGTGTACAATCTTGTACTCCCAGTTTAGTTGCTGCATCTGAATGTATTGCCGACACATGCCTTAGGTGTGCACTTAAATTGAATAAAGTTCTTCAACAAGGAATTGTCTGATTAGACAAACAATACGCTTGATAGAAGAGTTCCATGATGACTTTACCTGACTGAAGTGAGAATCATTTTAGGGCATATGTAAGGAACATGGAGATAAGCCGAGAGGAGGAAATTCCGAGATGGTTTCAGAAACGTCGTCCTCGATTAACCATCATGCAATGTCATTCGGGGGCGAAAGAATTCCGCTCAACAACATTGATCTCTCTCAGAGTAGTAAGTCATTCTGAGCAAATTAGTCTTTTTAACCTCATTTAACTGTTAGGATTTCTGCTCCTCCAGAAGGCAATATGCAATCGTACGCTACAATCAGTTCTTTTCTGCCCTCAGCTGAGTTGCAAAAATTGCAACTTGGCAATATAATATGAGGTTTATTTGAGATCTTTCTTTATAAATAGTTATCAAATAAATTGTAATTTCAAACTGACAGACTGCAGTAGGAGTACAAACAAAATATGAACGAATGATGACAAGTTATTACAGAAGACGAATTTAACTGTCGGCAGTCATACAAGCCTTACAAGGCGCCGATTATGTTTATATCTAATTTCACCAACGCCGCCACCTAGTGAAAGAAGGAATAGTCAACCTCACGGGGGATACGGGAATGGAACTTGGTTCCTCAAATCTGTGCCCCAGCATGTTATCCATTACTCTGCATGCCACCACCCCATTTCCTTACTTCCTTAATAAGTGAAGTCAATGGAACTCCACTGTAACAGGACAGTTGTGTTTTACTAGTTTCTTCCTGTGGCACAAAATGCTGTTTGTCATGCATGTTATTTATAAACCGATTGCTTATAACGTATTATGGTGATCAATACAGACGATCCGATTTTCTGTTTTTGGTTTTGTAATTTACTGCATTAATGACGACCTTTAGGTCTAAACTTAACACTTATTTGCCTCCACTTTCTTACCCACTGTGGCTTGACTTCCAGTTTCTCTGACATACCAATTACCAGGTAGCATTACGAATTTAATTTAATTAGAAGCAATGACCATTGATGCCTTGGTCATCATGATAAAAGTGATGAGACTTGTGTTCAAAGAGACAATCGGCACATCTGAACTTTGTACGGAGGACAGTTGTTTTCTACAACTGTATTGTGCTGTAAAAATAGTGTGATTTTTGTGAAACTGGCATTGTGAATGCTAGCTTGGCAAACATCCTTTCCATATCTCTTTCCAGTCACCTTTCCTGGTCATTTATCCCTGTATGTCTGCTTCCCCATCTCTTTGTTTCCTTCTTTCACCAGTCTTGGTTCTTCTCCACCTTGATCTTCCCTGATTCTTCCATGATGTGCCCTCATCCGTAGTTACATCTGGCTTTACTGAACAACCTTCCATATCCTCCTTCGATCCTACTGTATTTTAAGTATATTTGCCATCACTGCTTGTTATGTTTTCAAATTATACTAAGTGGCCCAGATAATGGCACCTCTGCATATTACTATACACATGTGGAAATGCATTGACATGTGAAACTTTTGCTATTCCTAGCAACCAGCTCAAAGACATCGAGCATGGATACTGGTGGCAGAGGTACTCCTGCAAGCGCTGACATGTCTCCGATTAGTCAGACGTCACCACTGAGCATGAGTTCTCCAGCTGGCAGTCCCTTTGGGTCTGGTATGACCAGTCCAAGGAACGGCCTCACAGACCTCAACAAAATCATCTCACAAATTCACAGTCCACGTTTCAGAGAGTGAGAGTTAACATGATTCATTCTTTTTATAAAATTAATAAAGATAACAATCTTTTTATGAGACTAATTAAAATTACGCTTTTAAAACTACTTAATTAGTGGATTTGAGACTTCAAACTATCATATAGAGTTGATTTCATGATCTGAATGCAAAATGCACTGATCTGTAATATTTATAGTTTAGTATTTACTAGTAATCGAACATTTATATAACTAGTGCCCCTTCAATATCCCTACTGAGAGGTGCTATCTGTACTGGCCTATAATTATGATGTTGAATATCATTACTTTCGAATATGTTACATCAGTTATCAAAACAGTGCACAGTAAACTGAAAGAGTCACCATTGGTGGGCCCACGCACAATCATAGAACCAACCCACGTAGTCTCGTCGACAGATGGCATGGTTGTTCTCCTGTTCTGCAGCTTTTTAGTTCTGTTATAATGTCCAAGATCTCAGCATATTCTCAAGATTCATCTTCTCATGAATTCATGGTCAATGCTGATGAGAATTAGAGTTAGCATGGGTCAGACTTTGCACTGTTAATCAGGAAACGAAGCAAGAGAGTTGCTACATGGTAAATTAAAGAAGGGACAACCTGTTTGGCTGCCTAGTTTTTTGTTATTGCTATTGTCATGTTTATGCTTCAGTCGAAATATCCTGGAAGCAGAGGACCTCTGAGATTCCATGAATTGCTGCCTAAGTGCCCTGCTGTAAAAATTAGTGGTTACTTTACTAATTAATCTGTTGTGTTGTGTAGGTGTCTGTCCATTATAGTTTGTTATTAAATTATTTAAGGTTGCTTTTTTCCGGCAGGTACTGCAGCCAAGTGCTGAGCAGAGAGATTGACGAGTGTTGTACAGAGTTGCTTCAACGACTTGTCCGATTTCAGGATGGATACTATAGATGCGACCGAACTAACAGAGCTAACTCAGTAATCAGATATTTTTTACCTTAAGCCAATACCACCTTCTACAGCTTTGGGAGGAAAGTACTAAGGGTGTCTCCTGTAAAAATGACAAAGTGTTTATGAAGCTATAATGGAGTGTGTTCAGCATGTGTGAGAGTACCTCTGAGGTTTAGGCTAATTCATTCAGATCATTCAGTCACAAGGCTATATGCTGGTGCCCTGCACTAATATGCTCGTTCCAGCTATAAGCTGGTGCCCTGTGCTGAAAAGCTGTTGCTCTGTGCTAATAAACTGGTGCCTAGTGCTAATAAACTCGTGTCCTGGGCTGATAAGCTGATATCCATTGCTAAGAAGCTGGTGTCCTGTGCTAACAAGCTGGTACGTGGCACTGAAAAGCTGGTACCCTGCACTAATTTGCTGGTGCTCTGCACTAATAAGCTGGTTCCTTGCACTTAGCTCTAGTGTAGTGCCTTTGCCATGTGATGTTAACAGTTGTAATTACTAGGCAAGAGTTGCTATGACTTCAGATGTCATAGGTTTCATGCTCCTTGTGGTCGTCGTCATCGTCTCATTATCTCACCTTGTGCATTTTGATTACCATGCATTGGAAGCCATTAACTGACAGTGACTGACACTGATTCATTGATGCTGACTGACTGACTTACGTACTGAATGAATAAATGAGTGAGCAAATAACTGACTGAGTACTTGTCTGACTTGCTAACTCACTTTCAATCACTGCTCAGTCTCTCACTCATTATGGATGGTGATTAGCTGTTATTTGATTGTAATTCTCTGAATTCTTTCATTTTGACATGTGATTGATTCTCTGAATGATTCAGGTGAAGCGAAGCACCGTCCTTGGCCTTCGAGAGGTCACTAAGCACCTGAAGATGTCGCATCTATGTTGTGTCATCATCTCACCAAACATGGAAATTACCCAGTCAAAAGGTATTTACTGTTGCACTAGTTTGTCACTGTTTCAATTCCACTGCAATTAGAACATTCTGTTATCATCAAGAGAGGGAAGGTCTCCGTCCTTTGGTTCCGTGCTCCATGTTTTCGTCGTCATCTTCTGCTCCATCTCAAGAATGAAGTGGAGCATTCCGTTTGAACTTTACATTTTTCTTGGAAGATGGAGAGAAATTTTTAACTCTGCTCAAATAAGAAGCTCAACTGATCAGATTTCAGTTTGGCTTGGTTTGATTGTCGTTTGCTATTATGACCCCTATAACATACTCGATCTTTTGCTTCAATTGGTCCCTCTCTGTCAATGGGCTTTCTCCATCTGTTCGCTCTAAAATTCTATATGGCAGTCTCTCATCCTCTTTTGCTTTCCTCAAAACCTACTTCCTCTTGTGGGGACTTACGCACTGGCAGCCTTTCTGAACGGTTCACTCTACTAGAAGCTCTCTAGAAATGTTTAAATGCAATACAATACAATATGTTAGAGGCATTAAAGGGTTTATGGCTCTCCAACATAGTTTGGCTAGTTGCCATGGTGATGATGTATTTATTGTTCTTTTCTTACCATGTTGCTACAATGATTTATGTTGTTCATTTCTTGGTATGTTGCTCTTTTACTGTTGTTGCTTTATCTGTGGTTATTATTCATATCTATTTATTACTACTTATGATTGTTATTGTTATTATTGGTTATTATTATTATTATAAATAGTTGGTGTAATTGTGTTTTTCTTGGTCAGGTGGATTGGACAAGGCCTTGCATAATATCATAAAGCTATGTGAGGAGCATAAGGTGCTGTTTGTCTTTGCTCTTGGTCGCCATGCACTTGGCCGTGCCTGTGCCAAACTTGTTCCAGTCAGCGTTGTTGGCATCTTCAGCTGCGATGGTGCTCAGGTAAGAGATGGATAGGCCTAAAAATCATTAGTAGATTGCAATTTTCATAATTGCTACAAAATTTGGATACTTTTAAAATTGATTAAATACTGGTCTTAAACCCCAGTTTCGCCTGGGGTTGAATTTTAAACTCATCAGGTGTTCTACGTTGGCTCTGAAAATCACCCCGATCAATAGTGTTCCATCTCTGAGTGATGCCATGGCTATATAACAGACACACCTAATTTGCATATCAAGATTGCAGGGATGATGTGAATGCAAATGGCGGATGTTATTATATCGAATGTAGGCGAGTTATGCAATAGAAATGTTCCAATATCTCAATTTAAAGTAAATTGGGTGGAGCAAATAGTCACATTGACATAGAAATTCACATATGAACTTAATAAAAAATTTCAGCTTTATAGCTAGGAGTAGGGAGATATGAAGTGAACAATTTGTGACAGGGATTCGAGCCTTTCTATAGCTAAGAGCATTTTAAGGAACATTTATCGCTGCACAAATTCTGCATATGTAGCATAATTTTTAAAATGTCCGAAATGGGTCATTCGCCTAAATTATGCCTATGACTGCATCCGGGACTTTTGGAGCACAAATCAGCAGTTGCGCTTGTTTTTGTTAACAAATAAATTGACTTAGTACACAGAACTTGCAATATAAACAAGTGAAAATAACACATGATCAAAAGAAGATTTTTGACTGAAGTAGCATTATTTTAGATGATCTTTTTGGTGATAATATGCTCAGATTTACTCTTCCGAATACCCGGATATCGGTTTATTCATTACATAGCCGATCACAGACATTGCCTGCAGTGCATCAGAACAGACGATCACTGATTGGCTGCCATGTTGATGCTTCATATCCCTTCATATTAGTCCCAGGTTAAATATTGGACACAACATTGAAATTGTCAAATTCATCTTAACAATGCTAAAGTTTGTTTTGATTGCTACACACAAGACATACATTGCTCTGTGGAAAGGTTTTCAATGTAGACACACATTTGGCCTTACTTATAATGTTCCACATGGTGCAGAATTCTCCATGTTTATATGCAAATCTTGCCATTGCATCACATTAGATTATAATGTGATGTGTGATGCATGTATAATCAGTGCTTAGAGTGTAAAAAAAGAAGTGCATGGACGCTAGGAGAGCCGTCCATAAATGATGTCATGCAATTTTGGACAATATTTCAGATTATAATAGTAGAATGAAGAAAATGGAAAAATTAAGTAGCCTATAATGATTACAATCTTATGCATTCCTCACGTTGAAAGACTATCAGAATCATAGATAGTGTTGTTTAATTGTGGTAACAACTACTGTGTGAAATTGTCGACAAGGGGCCAGTGGCACCAGCATCCTTTTGAAAGCTAGAAAAAGAGAAGTTGTAAATGCGCAAAGCGCAACATTTTTTTCCTCCTCGTTTTCCTGTTGATAATAGCGTACGCTTATAGAGGAATTGCACTGCTGCATGGACGCTAATGGACAGCGTCCAGGCTCTGCTGGCCAAATAAGTGGCAGGACGGCGTCCATGGCCGTCCAGGCACACTTTAAGCCCTGTGTATAATTGTTTATTGTTTCCTTTTATTCCCGATTAGATCACATTATGACCTGATCTGAAATAAATCAATATACTGCATGATAGTGTAATGTCATGTTTTATATGCAGGAACACTTTCAGCGACTTCAGAAGCTGACAAGACACGCTCGCAGTGCTTACCAGGAGATGGTTGCAACTCTTCTCAGGTCGAATGGAAGGAATGGTCTCCAACCAACTCCTTTGCTAAATGCTGGGCATTCGCGAACACCCTCCAGGTGTAGTCTATTGTCAGTCACAAGCAGTATCATGTCCGAACCCATATCAGAATATGATCCTGAAACAGACAGCCCTACTGAAGGGAAACCACTCAAGGGGGAAACAAGTGCTGAGGCTGAGACATTTATGCAGAAAGGTGTCACAATAAACAGCAGAGATGATGCGGAGAGTCATTTGAATGAATCGGCACTTGCCAGTGATGAATCCAGTGATGAGGGGAAGGTCTTTGATGAAAAATTTCATTATGAAGCTGACTCTGAAGATGAACGCTTGGCCTTGCAGTCCTTGGATGTCGTAGGCAGCGAGGCCGTGCGTCATACGTTTACTCCTAAAAATGACGAGGACGCATTTCGGGAACTTTCTACGAAATGTGACAGCGATAATAACTGTGCACAAGTTCTTGTCTTGGACTTGCTGCAAGATTCATTAGAAGAAAACATCACCCAAGAAAACGGGCATTTAAATGAAAGCAGTAATGCAGACATTTTGAAAATGAACATTTTATCAGGTAATAAATTGAATGCACTCAGTACTTAGTAAAGTCGAAAGACAACCATTTCGAGTCTTGGGTGGCTGATTGAAATTACGCTAGATCCAATTTGCAGTGAAATGCGAACGAAAGGGCTTTGCGTAGCAACTTTGACAGGTCGTCAAAAGCACGTGATGTTGTTGAACATTTGTCTTGAATCATGTTACTGCTGTTTTTGAAGAGTTATTGTTGAACAGATAGGTGTGTTTGATCATGCAGGTAGATTAGCAGGGTGCCAGTATTTAATCTGCATACAGTATTAAGGATTGAGTTCTGCCTGATCTCATCATGGCACATGATGTCTTTCTGCTGTGACTTAGAACTATTTTAGAGTTATCGTCTGATGTAAAGTTCAGTTTATCACACATCAACTAAACTCGAACCTTCTGATAACCAGCTTTACAGAAGATCTCCCAAATTCCGCTTCACAGTATGGTTGCATTCATTCTGATGAATTTACATTTTAAAGCTTTATTTATCTGGTATACTGTATATTTATTCCTTACTGTATTTTGTCAGAATTTGTTACATCTCGATTATGTCATGTCATATTTCACTTTGCAATGAAACGTGTTATATAAGAAGGTTCTGTTCGTAAAATAACTCGTTTACTGCTCACATAGTATTTGTGACATAAAACACTTGTTTTATTTTTGAGCAATGTCTGGTCAAATTGTGTTGTGATACAGTGCACTCATGACAGAGTTACAAAGTGATAAAAATTTATAGAAGACTTGCCATTGCATAGATTGATGTTAGTCCTTTGCAGATTGAATTTCTTTCTACAAGGGTGAACTCTGAACTAAAGGAAACATTTGACCCTTTTTCAAACAATCGTGTAAACTAAGAGAGTCATATTAAGTGTGAGTTGAATTACTATCATTATTATGCTTGACATTACAGTATTAGGTAGGACATCGACTATTTAGCTGCTTAGGCAATTTGGTGAATATTTTAAACCATAGTGCAATGTACGTAATTTTTTTGATTTTAAGGTTGTGTGCAATAAGTTAAACTAAAACTAATAAAATACAAGATCAATGATCTCGTTTGTGTGAAAGTCTTGATGTTTTGGTAAACTTCTGAGCTGTTGTGAAGATTACTTACCAAATCTCATATCTTACTACACTAATTAGTATTTACAGCACACTATGACGCCACTGCCAAGAAGTTCCTCACTACTAAAGGATAATGCATGTCAGGGGCGTCCACATAGGGGGGGGGGGGTTCGGGAGGCAGATACCTCCAATTTCAAGTAGGGGGGATATTGTTTTTAGTCTTAGGGGCAATATCTTGCCTTCCTAACAATGGGGACCGGGGGTTTGCCTCCATCACTCAGAGGAGGATTGACGCCCATGATGCATGTTGATTGTTGAAGAGTGGCTAGGCCTATGGCGTGCCTTTCATCAAAACTTTCTATTTACATCATTTAACGACTGAATACAATACAATCCTTATTTTCTTTATGACACGTCCTTGACCTTGAAAGGCTTCAATGACTGATAGCAGAAGTCTTTTTTCTTATATTCATTTAAAGTGTGAAAGTTTCACTCATTGCTCTCATCTGAACGGGTTCACTCAGTAGGCCTGCAACAAAAGCACCTTCGTAAAAACTTCATTTACTCTGTACTGGAAATAGACGAAAAAAACATTCTATTGGCTTCAGTACAAGAAATGTTGATGTAATGACTCTGCAATAAATGCCCCTAGTTAGTGACTGTGAGACGTCTTTCGTCTCTATGTTGTTGTTTTTTGTTTTTGTTGTTGTTGTTCACATCACAGGGGCCGTACCGAGCTATAATTGTGCCCTGTGCCTATAGCATCAATCTGGCGCTCAACATTTTGAAAACAGTGCATTTTATGAAATAATAAGTTATTCCATCCTGAAATTTGTCGCCCTTTACACATTTGCGCCCTGGGCCAAGGCCTCACTGCCACCCCTTTCGGTACGGCCCTGCACATCACTCCAACACTGCAACAACTAAACTGGGTTCGTGTCATCACCCATATTGTTATTAGCTTTTTGGATGAGAATACAATGGCAGGTTTTATTATTAGGGGCATCCACATATTACGTATGCAGCGAGGGGGAGGAGGTCTTGAATTTCGGCGATTTTTCGTAGGGGTGCTTATGGTGGGACAGAGGTCCAGAAAATAATACGTGCGCAAATATAACTGTTTAATTATGACGTCCACAATACGGAACTAAAGAACTGTAAACCCAATTTTGGATTATATTCAATTTTTTTTATCATTAGAACTTTTTTAAATGCAAGTGCTGTCAGTGTTTTATTTCTTCATAAAAGTTAGCAAATTAAGCTGTTAAAGACGATGCTTAACAAAACATAAATGACGCATACGGTAAGATCAGAGGCGACGATCCCGGGGGTCGAGGGGGACAAGTCCCCCCACCTTTTACAGAGAGCGGACAATTTATGCGTGTGTCCCCTCCCCAAATTTCCTAATTCTCTCATTTGGTGTCCCCCCCCCCACCTGTCAAGCGAGATCGCCGCCTCTGGGTAAGATCTAAGTCTTTAGCTATTTAACCTCTGTAATGGGGTGAGCTCAGATGTGCGTATAAGCGCGGGGAGAGAGGGTCCGCAAAATTTACGCGGTGAAACAGGGTAGGCAGTGGCGTACCAAGCCCGGGCAATTATGGGCAGTGCCCGGCTGTAGTTTTCTCTGCCCGGGTTGCAGCTATCCCGGATTTTCAAGATATTTTAGAACTATATTTTGAGTTTTTCATTGATTCTTACGCAGCTTGTGTGACATAAGTTTTGTCCAAATCCGTTTATATGCTTTTGTGTTGGTGGGGTACCCCACACTTCATCGCATATATCACCATACTGCAGACTTATCGTATATGCATAATTATACGATATATATATATGCGATGATTGTAGCTCAGGTATCGTAAATCACATACTGCACATTAATTAACTTCGAGTCATAGGCCAAGATCTGAAGGGTTGAAATACCTTATCTAGGAGCATATGTAACGCAGCCACTCTTCCCTGCCTTTCGCTGTCTCGTCCTTCCTCTGTGCGTCTCACATTTCCTCTCCTGCATCCTTCACCATCATTGCCCGTAATGCATCATCATCTGTCCCTAGCGCCTTTCCATTACACCTCGGGCTCTCCATTCTAAACTTAAGTCCCACCTTTTCAAGAACTCTTACCCAGACTCACTACTTGACGTCCCAACTGTCAATCCTCGACCAAAGCCACACCCTCCTTAACAGCTACTCTGCCTCCCTGCTGACCTCATGGAAACCGAACTCTGACCGCCCACGGACTATCCTTTGGACAACCCTTTTGACTTGACGCAGCGCTCGTAAACAAGCTGGTGCCCTGCGCTTAGCTTTTGAGTGGCGCTTTAGAAATTTGAGATTACGATTCTTCGTCTCATTCATTCAATGTATCTATATAACCGGTTCTCCAGTAGGCTACCTTCATGATCGACGGCATATAAAGTTGCGATGGTGAAGCCCAACCCTGTGCACATGTTCGTACACTATTAATCAATTGTTTTTGACAGCCATGGAGGAATGGACCATTTATGTCCAATAAAACCCGTTTCTCGCCCCACAACGAATTGACCACATATAGGCCTAGGGCAATGTGTAATAACGTCCATGGCATTATAGGCCTATAATTATGTGACACTCGAGTAAATAGTTATTATGCGAACTGAAAAGAATTGCACTACAGATTAACTCTTCACAACGCATCTGCTGAGCTCTTGCGCTGTCTGATCGAGCAAGTAGACACGGCGTTTGCTGATTAACTTAAAGTAAGAACCATCAAATCCACCTTTATCTTATGCATGATTCTTGTTATTGTTTCAATCAAGAACATAAAACAGCTAGTATCAAATTGTATTTATCAATGCTGTATGATTTATATAATTGGATAATTGTAATGTAATGTAATCAAACATTTATATAGCGCTGCTCAAATCAGCAGCGCTCTCAACTAGCGCCTGTGCTTGGGAACAGAGAAGTCTTGCGTCTCCGAAGCTGGCAATTAAGGTGAGACCGTGAGAGGGTCAGTACCTCCAAGCGCAGGGACTGTGGAAGACAGTTCCAAGCTGAGTGGCCAACATAGGCAAAACTTTGTGACTGGGCCGTGGCAGAGCGCATGCGCGGAACAACAAGAAGGCCGCGAACCCCACCATCTCATCGCAAGGAAGCCCTTGCAGGTAAAGAGGACACCGAGGTGCAGAAAGATCTTAGGTATGTCGGGGCCACCCCAAGTAGGCAGTTGCGCATATGGGAAATGGTTTAAAACTGTATACGCTGTTGAACAGGGAGCCAATGAAGTTTGTCCCGAGTGAAGCATGAAATATTGGCAAGCTTTGGAATGCCACCTATCAGACGAGCAGCGGCATTAAGAATAAGAACAGATAATTAGTTGCAGCTGCAACTGCGATCTCTCCAAAATTGCAATTTTTTTAAAGTTTATTTCTCGCTGGATGTTGTCCCTTAACTCTGGCGGTCTTTAGACAATGGCCTACGTGTTTCAACTATCTTAACTGCATGGCTGTAGACTGACTACAGTTTGCGTAGGCCCTATTGTTAAGTTTATGATGCAGCAATGTGAATATTTTTTATGCGGCAGCAAATTTTTGACAGCTAAAAGTAATGAATTAGTATAATAATAGTTGCTAACTCGCCACTTTCGAAATAATAAATATGACATCTACCAATTCTTATTTTGGATTATCATTATTGTGATTAATTTTGAGATGGGCAGCTGCCCGGGTTTCATTTTGACTCTCGTTACGCCACTGATCGAGGGTAGGGCGGGGGTCCGAAAATCCGATTTCTTGACGTACGTAATACGGATGGACCCTAAGACAACGTTTCACTTGCCGAATTCTGCGAAGGTGGAAATGACATGCTCTGGTAAACAGTAGAAATGTATCGAATTAGGCCTATGTTTTGACCGCAATCCAATAGAATATACCAATGTCACGAATCACATGTCATGAGATGATGGCATAAGGCAGTTTGAGTCGTTTATTAGATTCAAACTGACACACCGTAGTATTGTGTGATCACTACTTGTGCGCATGTCATTGGCCATGTCGGTCGATTAATCAACTACGTCGCCGTTTTGATGATTATTTTCATCTGTATGCAGAATCTGCTAATTAACTTAAGTTATGCCTACTTCAAACATGTTAGAGTTCTCTTATGCTGGGTTGGCATTCCAAACTTAGTCGTCGGCTTTGTCAAGAACTGTGAGCGCTTAAGAGGCATTTTGTTCACAAGTTGCCTGGACCATGTTTTTATAATGGATGTGGTGGCTACTGTTTTTCAGATGTGTCTGACCATGGACGTCGTCTCTTCTTGGATGTCATTTCTTCCTGGATGTCCTCCAATCGGCTCCTCTTAAACCCCTCCAAAACGCAGATTATTTTTTTGGGGAGGCCGTAGGCAACTTGAGGGTATTGACATCTCCGACTTACCCTGCTCTTTCCTCACATAACCTTTCCCTCACAGTTCGTGATCTGGGAGTTACTTGACTCTGAGCGCACTCTCTCTCAACATGTGCACGCAGCTGTTACTACCAGCTAAGTCAGCTTAGAGTGGTGTCTCGCTCTCTCACCCATTACGCGATCGTGGTTCTTGTTCATGCCTTTATTATTGCTCGAGTTGACCATTGTTGTTCCTTACTTCCTGGCCTTCGTCCTGTGGTTCTGGGGCGGTTGGATCGGGTTCTGCGCTCGGCTTCCTAAATCCTCCCTTCTCTGTATAGGGCCTACATGCGTGATGTTTTGCATTGGCTGCGAATTTAATGCCACATTGCTGCTCTTCTTTCGCGTTGCATTCTTGTTGTGCTCCATTTTACTTGCCCTAATCATCTACATTTATAATAGCACGTACTGGGCCTACATGTTGTGTCGTTCATTTAATATCGAAATGTTTTTTTGCTAATTTCTTGTGACCTTCTATTTTATATATAAAATTTAATATAGGAGAAGTCTCAAAACATACTCTGCGTCGGTCTTGGTCTTAAAAGAACGATCTTGGGATAGGAAAGTAAGATAGAGAGCAGTGACGTAATAAACAGTACGAAGTATCGAAAAAGAAAGAGTGACGAGAGAGATGAGTGACCAGTGGCGTAACAAACAGCAGGAAGCACCGCCAAAGAAAGAAAGAGAGCAGCGACGTAAAAACAGTAGGAAGTGTCGCCAAAAAACGGGAGGAAGCAATGACGTAATGTGCGGTAGTAAGTGTCGCCAAGGAAAGATTGGGACCTGTGACGTAACAAACAGGAAGTATCGCCACAGAAAGATGCTTTCTATTGTTTGTTTCGTCACTACTCACCATCTTTCTTTGGCGATATTTAATGCTGATTCTTACGTCACTGCTCACTAATTTTCTTTGACGATACCTCCTTCTGTTTGTTGCGTCACTGCTCTCGGCCATTCTTTGGCGTTACCCTCCTACCTGTTTTACTTCACTGGTCACTATCTTTCTTTGGCTGTTCTTACTAGCGATAAATTCTACTGTTTGTTGCGTCACAGCTCTCTATCTTTCCTTGGCGATCCTATCTACAGCTAGTGACGTCACTATTTACTATCTTTTTTTAAACTTTTCATCCTACTGTTTCTTACGTCACTACTGTTTTTACGACACTGCTCACTGCCTTTCTTGTCTATCTTCGGCAATTCTTCCTACTGTTGTTACGTCGCTGGTCACTCTTTCTTTGGCGATATTTCCTACTGCTTATTACGTCACTGCTCTGTCTTTCTTTGGCGGAACTTCCTGCTGTTTGTAACGTCACTGGTCACTATCTTAGTTTTTGGAAACTTCCTACTATTTGTTACGTCACTGGTCACTCTCTATTCTACGCGCTTGTTATCGATTTATGACGTGCTGACCATCTATATACAAGTTACTATGGGGGAAAATGCATTTGCAATGGAACCAGCCATTTCAAAATTTGCTTTAACAAATTTTAAGGTTTTAGAACAATCTAATAATTGTGTGGTCGGCCACGTGTAGTCACTGTTAACCTGCAATTCCGAATAGGCCTACAAGTATAGGCATACAGGTATACACCATTCAAACGGAACGTTAATCTACTGGTTCAGATCTCTGTCTTATTTATAACCTATCGTATACTGTAAGTAATTTATAGTGCGATATTCTCAGGCCGAAGCCTAGGGCTAATTAAGCCCGTAAAAGTTCAGACTAGACGGTAAAACTGTTTTCTGGACCATTATTAAGATTAGTATTCTTCAGCAATAAAATTAATATTTTAAGTATGTTATTCCGTTTTAGCGACTTAATAAAATGAATTGTTTAGAAAAAAAGAGTATCACGTTTATGACGTAACTACCATATTTTTTATCTATTTTAATTTTATTTATTCTGAAATTTGATACCGCCCTTCTTCCGACATTTCTTGCTCAGAAGTGCACACGCCTCGATGGCGCAATTGCAGTTGTACTGCACATAAGAGCAATTGTGAGCGAAGGACTTGCTCAAGGTCTCTATAGTGACTGAAGCCTCGGACGAGGGTCGAACCCGCTCACTCAGCGCACACTTATAGTGCTACGCTTTATCCAATCGGTCACCGTGCCACATAATGACGTGATTTTGACGATAATCATTGTTATAATTTAACATGGACACATGCAGACGTCCGCACAGGTCATGGCCATCCTCTCTCGATCTGTCGGCATTCCGCCTTTCTCCTCCCCCATCGTCGCGGATTTCCTTTGTGGACGACCCCTAATAGGCCTATGGCCTACCATTGTGAAGACAACAATAGACAGGTTTCGTTATCTTAAATATCGTGATTATCTAAATTTAAAAAGCGATAGAATAAACAATAACAATAATTTAATAAGTGACGTGAAGTTACAGTCTGCCTGCAATTCGCAATCAGCACTAAATTAGCAAGTATTACGTGACTGGGTGAGATTTAGTTGTAGTCGTCTGATCACAGTCGGATGCACGTGGCCGATCAAAGGCCGGTCCATCGGAGTTTCTTCTTCTTCGGCTGCTGCACCTGTTCTTGAACGGCGGCATCCATGAGACCAGATCAGAGGTGCACATGCGTCACTGGATTCCTCCTCCATTTATGTGAAAGGCACAGTCGTTCAACCCAGCATGGGATTTCTCCGTCAGTCGCCAGGTTTCTCACAGTTTCCATGCGGGATCTTGTGACATAAAAATATGACTTTGTGGCAGCGATAGGTCTATACGGTGTAGGAAGACCGATGGCTGTAGGAGCTAAACAATGGAAATAGTGTTATAAGGACCCATCCATATATTACGTGCGCAAAAAAATCGGATTTCCCGATCCCCCTGTTACACCGCGTACATTTCGTGAACCCCTCCCCCATGCGTACGTACATCTGAGCTCTACCCCCGTCGCCATTGCACAGGTTAAATAGCTACAAACATCTATTAGACATTGATTTTTCCACAGGCTACTTATTTTTGTTAAGCATCATATTTAACAGCTTAAATTTTTTAACAGTTGTGAAGAATTAAAACACTAACAACACTTGCATTTGAAACCGTTTTAATGCTACATAAAATGGATTAAGCAGGAATATAGTCTGTGATTGGGTTTACAGTTCTGATTTTCATATTCTGTATTGTGGACGTCATAATTGGACAATTATATTTGTAGGCCGACATATTTTCGGGCCCCTCTTCCCCCACCATACGCACCCGTACGCAAAATGGCAGAGATTTGAAAACCCTCCCCTCGCTGCTTACGTAATATGTGGACGGCCCCTAATGTCGTTGAAGTGAAAGTCTGAACCAGTTGCGAAAAGTAATTTATGCCGTAAATTTAATTGCCCTTAGCGCAAGAGATCCTGACTTAGTGAAGGGTGTTCCACTTGTAGGCCTAATTAATACTGATTCCAATGACAGTGATTATGCTAAGACTAACACCGATCGAGGTGTTACGAGTATAGCAACTGATAGATAGCTTACGAAGTGTGCGAGACTCTATTGTCTCATCCTCCAAGAGCCTTATCAATTTTGACCTTGGGATTAGGCTACCCATGTCATGTAATTATTTAACCTCTCAAAGTGGCTTGAGCTTCTCGCAGAAATGTAACGTAGCAACTGGCATGGCTAATGTGACATTAAAATTAATATGCTGAGAAAACGTCACAAAAAATGTGAAATTTAAAGAAATGAAAAATTCTGAGAATATATATATATATATATATATATATATATATATATATATGGTATTGTGATTTCGAAGATTTCACAATACCAGATTTATTTCCGCTACGGAAATTGAAACCAATATACGGGGGCTAGCTATTTGATACTGTACGCATAATAGCTTTAGTTATAAATCCTGTTCAATGAAAGCCTGGTCACGTCTAGGTACGTTAACTAGATCAAAACGGTATCTTCAAAAGTGCTTCGTTTGGAAATGATTAATAGGATCGGTTTAAGAGACATTGCGTGTTAACTTTGTTAACTGCGTAGGCATGGCTGATAACTTTTTTGATCTCAATAAAAGACTATAGCTTCACATTGAGGCTAGGTAGCAAGGGAGACCCAAATGAGGCACAAGTATTGCTTAATAAATTATTAGGGTCAATATTTAACTAAATCCGATGATGGCTTAGTTAGCCAGTTGGAAAGAAAAGAAAGGTTTATAATGTCAATTAATTATATATATATTACCTACTAACTAATAATACATGTAGGCCTATATGTGAGCGACTCAGTTCCATTTCTACCTGACTTCCCTCTCCCTTTCTTTAAAAACTGTTCATCTTGAGTGGATATATATATGAATATATATATATTGAATATTGTATATATATATACAATATATATACCCAATTGTATTGTATATATATATATATATATATATACAATATATATAATATATATATACAATATTCAATATATTCAATATATATATTCATATATATATCCACTCAAGATGAACAGTTTTCAAAATTTCATAGCCTCTTTTCTTTTCTTTTCAACTGACTAACTAAGCCATCATCGGATTAGTTAAATATTGACCCTAATAATTTATTAGGCAATGCCTGTGCCTCATTTGGGTATCCCTTGCTACCTAGCCTCAATGTGAAGTTACAATCTTTTATTGAGATCAAAATGCTAGTGAAATTAATTTCTTGGGAAATGGTGTAGCCTACCTCGAGACAGAAAAATATTAATAATAATAAATTATAATAGCCGTTTCAGATGTCGAATATGCGAACAACTGATCAAAAGACCTTCAGGTCATTTTGTCCAATCCAGTGTTCTTCTCACTTGTATCGCCAGTCTAGTTATATTTCTTCATGTTTTCTGTCCAGCTCTTCCCCTCCCTCCGTTCGTATGTGTGCGGAATTCGGTCCTCTAGAAGACTAGAAGAGCAGTCTCAAGAGTCAAGAGATCTCAAGCACACAATGACCGCATGTAATTGAACGACCGCAATGTGTGTGTGTGCGTGCGTTTGTGTGCGTGCGTTTGTGTGTGTGTGTGTGTGTGTGAAGAACCAGGACGCAAGCAGACGCACCGATGCGAGAAACCTGCAGCCGGATCGGACACTTTTAATCCATTTTAAATTCATAATGGCCTCTCCCTCCGTTATTTTCCACGTCTCCTTCTCTCTTGCTTCCTCACCCATTCTCATCTTCTTCGTCGTCGTCGCCTTCCTCGTTGACGGCACTGGTGAAAAGCTAACTCTGAGATTTATAGGGTCGGGTTTCGTCCGACGAGTTTTCCCACGTTCCTCTGCTACCATGTGTTACCTGTTGAACGCCTCCGTCCATTCCCACAGCATCCCCCCGCCATTCCCACACTCACCCTCCCTCCCGGCTTTACCATTCCCACAGCCTTCGTCCTACACTGCTCGAATCAATCATAAAACTACGTCAAAATCAGCCGACAGACGTCGCTTTGGCTCCTTCCCCACTTACCACTCCACAGTGCCTCATCACTTTCAATACAAGAGAGAAGCAGAGAGAGCCATCCATACACACGGATAATGGAGAGAGATGGACGCACAGAGACGGAGAGAAAAGGACGCGTGGGATGCCTACAGGAATCTCGGCCTACCTGTGTCGGCGTCGATTTCCACTCTCCCTCGCTCTTTCCCCTCTTGCTCCCTTTCTCCCATATGCGGATCAACAGGTTCCCCGAAGTTTATGAATGGAGTAGCCAGCGAGCCGTCATTGCGCTGCAGCGTTTAACTAACGTTGCACAGGCCTGCGCACGCGCCGCGCATGCGCTTCATAAACCAAGCGAAAATATTTACGGCCGGCGCCTAAACCGATCCAGTCCCGGTTGAGTTCCTCCCGGATGGTTCATTGCTTTAGTCTCGGGAAGAGCACTCCCAAATGATGCGAAATAGTTACTGGACGAATGCGTGAACAATTTTCCCATCGCCCGAGATCCTGATAAATGGCGCTTTCATTCTTTCGTTCTCGACATCATTGGCGGCGTCGGTGTAACCATATCCAGCTTCCGTCAGTAATTTCCATCCGCATATATATATATATATATATATATATATATCCATCCGAGCATTCTAGCTTTCATTTGCTTCCTTCTCTCCTATGTTCCTTCCATCCTTCCTAATTAATCCTAACGTACTTTCGTCTTTCCTACATTAGGCTCCTACTTCCTTAATTCTCAATTCGTCAGGATCTTTACCGTATAGTTGCTACTATTGGGTCAACTTGCTTGACAGTTAATTGTATCACTTTCATCTCGCATAAAGTTTTCCGTGGCTGCTGATGCAGCAGTGGGTCTTTGTAGATTCTGTAGAATATGAAAATCAAACGCTCTAACCAGCTTTGTCACCGTCATTGTGAAGCATGTTAAATTGGACCATTTGCAAGCAGTATATAATGATCTTCTCTCATCTATTTTCTCTCAATCTTCTCACTCTCTCTCCTCTTTTATCTCTCTCTCCTACCTCCTTCCCTACCTCCTTCCCCCTCTCTTTCTCTTTGTCTCTCTTGCTCTCTTCTCTTTCTTCGCTTCTCTCTCTCTCTCTCTCTCTTCACTTCTTTCTTTTCTCTTCTCTTTCTCTATCTTCGCCTGTTTTCTCTCTTTCTCTCTCCTCTCCCCTCCCTCTCCGATAGTCCCCTTGCTTTCCTTGTTCGGCTTCCGCTCTTCCTATTGACGCTCTCCTCTGTTGTCTTTGCATTTCCATTTGCTGGCTCAGTATTTCTATCATCTGCAGCATTTCCTCGATCGTTTACGCAACAGGAGATTCGCCACAGGCCTTCCTCTGGCTTGCAGCACCAGCACCACAGCTTCCATCAACCACTCCTTGGATAATTCCTCAAGTGGTGCTTGACACCTGAAATCCTTTATCAGCGCAGCTTTCCAACAATACTTAATCAAGGCCCGACCAGGCCGCTATATATGTACCCAGTTTCTTGAACGTTTTCCGTTTTACTCCCGACGATCGTTCCATTTTATCTCACTGACTGTGAGTAGCAACAATCAGTCTTTGGACAATAAGTAAAGACGCAATTACTTACCTAGTACACGTAAAGAAAACTCTGTTACTTAATATTGCAACTCATTATTATGTACATAGGGTAATCGTTGAGCTATTCCTAAGAATTTTCGCCAGGAAGTCGACGTTTACATTCGCCTTGTTCTCGTAGACGGAATCTTCCAATGACTGCAAGTGAATCAACGATCACCGATCGACCGACCCGAAATTCTCGAAAAGTTGGCCCTCACAAGTCACCGTATAGTTGTCTGTTGAATTTGCCTCTTTCAGTCCTTATTTCGCTCCGCTGCGTCATTGACTGAAAGCGTCAACGGTGACTGATTCCAATTTCCATCGCTCAATCTTCGAGCACAATTCGCCATCGCGGAAACTGAAGTACAGCGTCCATTGTACGTAAATTTCGTTTCAACTCTAAACAGCACCCACATCAAGTTCTTCTATTAGGCTACCTTGTTGACCTCAACCGTCTGGCTGTCTGTCTGAACGATTGACTCTCTGCCTATTGATTTTGTTTTGGTCAAGCTCCTGTATTTATATATATATTCGCTTTGTCGGTGTTATATATATACATATATAACACCGACATACATATACAATACATATACAAGGTGGTTCCCGCGACTTCGTTTTATCGGTGTTGTAGAAGTTAGAAGTTTGCGATTACAATACGACTACATCTTTTTAGTCGGTCATTATTCCCTATATTGGTTCTTAAGAGTCTCTCAAGTCATAAGCTATACATATCCACAGATAAAGTGAGGATGCCGTGAACACCTCGAGCGATCAGCCATATCATGTTAAATACTGAAAACTGACCAATCTTTTAGGAACGCTTAATTGTATACGACTTCCATTCCATGGGCTCTGCCTGTGAACGATAAAGCGGTTGGACAGAGGATCGAGGCATTCTCGGTTTTGCCTAAGATTCGTATTAACTGACTTCTGACGTGTTATAAGTAGCCCAACATAAATAAACATAGCTACTTTTTAATCGTCCGCTGAAAGTAACGAAAGGACGATATGGAGGTTAACTGCATCAGATATGAACGAGAATGAAACAAGGGATTCACATTCAGACTCTTTTTGCAAGACTGATTGCTACGATTCTGGTATTCTTGAGAGACGCCATGCAATGTTTTGCAATTACAATAACAATACAGTGATAGACACGCTCTATAAACATTACAACTGTATTCGAATACCTACGAAATGCCTTTTCTTACCACTCACGATGCGGTTTGTCGATTAGCCTTACCCACGGTCGGGCTCACCTGCACCGTTCGCACCCGGCGAGGTCATGGGAAAGTAACGGCCCTTTCTTCTCATCCATCGCCAGCTACGATACGATGAATCGAAGATGTGGCCGTAAAGACGGGCTTCGTCTCCGCCAGCGGTGGCGGCATCGGCAAGCGACCGAGAGAGTGAGGAACGTCTATGGAGCTCGTCCACCCGCCCGCCCGCCGCACCCCCCTACCACCCGCCCGCCAGGGGATGGGTGGCTGCGGATCGTTCATCCGTCCCGAACAATTCACATCGGCGCTGAAACCACGGACTACGGACTTCCTGAAATAAGACATGCATAGGAAACTACAAGAACTTTAACGTAGTTATTGTAATAAATTGTGTTATATGTTGAGACTGACAGAGGCTCAACATCTACATCGGTCTATTAATGATGCTTATCAGCAGCGATAATTTAACATAATAATTATGAGGGAACAATGCTCAGAGTAGGCCTTAAATTCCTTAATAGAAAACTCTCCAGCTAAACGTCACACGTACGACCAGTAAACGGACTCACATCGACTAAATTTTATTTTACATTGAAAACAAAAAACAGCATTATTTCTATTTATTATTGTTATTATTATTTACATTAATGTCATTGTAATTATAATAATACTAATTATGATAACACCAACAATAATAATAATTAATAATATTATTAAACCGTTTCGAAGTAGTTTATGGGTTATGTCATGACAGGAATGACGGGAAGGATAGTAGCAGGCGCCGCACACAAAAACAATTATATAACAGACATTTTGATTGGTTCCAGTGGCAGCAGAAAACTACACGTCCATTGCTATTAGGAAAGAAATCCTCGGTCAGCGCACATTGACGAGTAACGCTGATTCGCTGGATATGTTCGAGAATGCAAGGATTCAACACCATCATCGTCGTTGTCGTCGTCGTCATCATCATAATCATCATCTCCTTCATCATCATCTTCATCATCATCTTTATAATCATCATAATGACCACTTTGGCCGGCTTTATCAGCTGCAGAAGCAACAAGTTGTTCTTTGATGCTCATCTGATTCCGATCGACGTCAGCTGACGTTGGTTGTGATCACCAGCTGCGAATGTGGTTGTCATGGTGACGCCGTGATGTAATCAGACGCTTTCCTATTCACTGAGAACAAGAATAAAGAGTGGAGGAAAGAATGATATATCGACATGGAAACTTGGAATGGAACAATATTCTCTGTCCTCCTGCTCCTCCTCTCCTCTTCATTCGCCTCCTTTACCTTCTTCCACTTCTCTTCCTCTTCTCCTCCTTCTTTTATAGTGGCAGTTTAACGACACTGTGTGAAAACAAAGATCATTAGCGTCGCCCTCCTTCTTTATCCAGGCTTGGGACTGGCACTGCCCGAGTTTTTGCAGCGGAGGAGTTCTTGTTCTTCTGCATTATTTTATACATCTCATTCTTAACCGGTTCCTCAACTTTCATTCCACTCCTTCCTCGTCTTTCCCCTGTTCCCCTTCTTCCTTCTGCTCTTCCTTTCCCATATTCTCTTCATCGTTTCATGTGTTATATCTTGGTACATTTCGTCACTGCTTCTGCATAATCCTCCTATTCCTCCTCCACCTCCTCCTCCTACTCCTCCTCCACCTCCTCCTCCTACTCCTCCTCCACCTCCTCCTCCTACTCGTCCTCCTCCTCCCTCGCTTTCTTTCGATTGTCATTATTTTTCTATCTCCCTTCTGTTACTTCATCTCTACCCTACTCCTCCTCCTGGCGTTCCTCTTCCACCTTTTCCACCCATGCTTTCCGGGCTTTCCCACCTCCTCTTCCTCTTATTGCCTATCATCCCACTTTCTCCACATGAACATCGGTTGCTACTATCGCATCTGTCCCTTGAGCCGCCTTCACAACTCTATGTTTGTCTGTCTGCCTGTCTGTCTGTATGTCTGTGACAGTCTGTCTGTTTCTTTCTGTTTATCTATTGAATTGTGCGCTTTCCTACCTTTCGATCTGTCTGTATGTATGTCTATCAGTCTGTGTTACTGTAATTTGTTTGTCAACATAGTTTGGTCCGTTGTTTGTCTCTAGGTATGCGTGCGTACATACATCTCTATCTGTCCACCTGTCCGTTTGTATGTCACTGCCTCTGATATGAATTAACATCTTTTCGAACAGTCAGTCTGTGAATGACGATAATTATACGCGAGTAAGTCTCGTTCGTAGTCGTCCATTAAATCAGATTTTTCTCTGGAACGTTTAGACGGTGTGTCAGAACTCGGCCTTGAAGAGCAGTTCAGCCTCCGACATGACATCATCATAGGCATCAGCAGCAGCAGCAGTTGCAGAGCAAGAAATTCCGTTGGTGTCGATGCTCCTGACTTCACCTCCCAGCGCGAGGTTGACCTTGAGTGCCGCCTCCGCCGCCGCGGAGTGGTATCTCCGCCGTGCAGGGGAGCGAGTGAGGAGGAAGACGGAGCGAAGGATGTGTCAGTCAGCGTATGCAGAGACGTCGTCGTCGTCCTGTTACATTCCGTCGAACAGTTAGCATCTCATCAGTGGCTTCACTTATCTCGCTACGTGTGTTCCATCTAATTGACTTTTGTCATCGTTATGTTCACAAAGAATGAAAAACTGCCGTAAACTATTTTCGCATCCTAATAATATTGTCCTATCAAATATCTTATATCAAGTTGTTTTGGTATCTGTAGCATTAGCGTATGTACGTGTGTATGCGTGCAAGAATGTGTGTATCTATAGTATATGTAAATGTATGGTTGTATGCATGTAGAGGCCTAATCACGAACTTTCTTTTACATCTTTAATAAATTGACTCCATACACACATACATGCATATATTCGGTCGCCTTGCCTTGCCTTGCATGGGTAATAGTTGGTCGGAGATGTGTATGTACTGTGCCCGTGTGACAAAAACATAAGTTGCTTCATGCACGCGATTTTAACTGTGTGCAATATATATAAATCGATTGTGCCGACAACGTATTAAAGATGACGTTGAAGCTTGATACTGGTTCTGGTGCTATAAAACAACGAAGAAATATTATAATTGAAACTTTTATTGTTGTCGATGTCAATTAAGCTTAATAGTTACGGTAACCGTACGTACATTCAGAAGTTAGCTAAGCCTATTTATAGATAGAAGAGGGTGAGAGTCTGAATTAGGTCACATAGAATAATAGAAGAGACATTATTGACCTAAAAAAATAAGCCTGAACATGGATCAATTATCTTATCGAACTATAATTTTGGCAGGCACAGTAATATCTCAATATATCCATTGACATGAAATAATATTATTATCTCAACACGTTTAGCACGTCTATTCTTCTACATGCGAGGATATATATCCTAAAGACACACAACAAATTGTTTTCCCATACATTTATTGCAAAATTAACACCACACGCATGTCTCTGAATCTGCCTTTCTCTGGTTTAGATGAACGCTGGCTTAAATATCGCGCGCATTGCCCGATACGTTCATGAAATAATTTTATGTACATGAATATCTCGAAGACACCTAATTGCGTTAAAGTTGATAAGGAAAGGACTAAGCTTCACCTGTAAGTAAGCTATGCTTAGATAACTCGACAGATGAGCGTGGGTGAGCTTTCGAAATCACGTCGGCATAGAGTCCAACCGTCTGATTGACAACTCATGACGTAATGTTCAGAGTTTCATGTCCTCTTTGAACGGAAGATGAAAACAAATGACAATCGAATGATGTTGGAAAGACGCGGTTACACTCATTGATTAATACCCCACTCCGGATGGGGTTAGGGGTGGGAGGGTGTGTGGTGTTCGAAGACGCAGCATCATCTCTTTGAGACCACCATGCATGCTCGTCTGTTAATGGCCGACAGATTGGTCATTAACCTTCACGTGAATGACTGTACATCCAACCCCGCTCCAACCCAGCGACGATGTTCTTCCACCAAGTTATAAATCGGAATCGGATCTTCGCTGAGCGTCGATCTCTGGACAACTTCTCCATCTGATACGATGCAGCGCTGGTGAATAATCTGGTGTCCTGAGCCTTGCTGGATGCTGCATTATTATCCATTATACATTTAATATCATAAAAAAGAAATATCATAAAAATATCAAAAAGAATATCATAAAAAAAACTGGGGCTGACATCCAATTCTACTCATGTTTGTCTGTGTTTATTCAGGAATTTGATATCGCCCATCTTCCAACATTTTTTGCTCAGAAGTGTAATGCAGAGCAATTGCGTGCTAAGAACCTGCTCAAGGTCCCTACAAAGTGACACCTCGGACTAGAGCCGAACCCGCTCACTCAGCGCACATTGAGCGTTACGGGCCGACCGCTCGAACCAATCGGCACCTTGCCACACTGTGCTCATATCACGAATGTACATGTATGAGGTTTTTTAGACACTATTTGCATATTTAATGAGAGATCTGTGTAATCAGAAGCAACGTCTAAGTTATGAACAGTATCAACCAACTTAACATATTTTGAGTGACTCAGTTTCAAACATTAATGCGCTTAAATTTCTAAAGTTATTATGCGGAGACCAGGATCGTAAATTTAACCTTCGAGGAGGAGTTGATCAATTCTAATCATTTTCATGGCGGCTCTTCGAGAAACCTACTCATGAGCGGATATCTGCGCTGGCCTATATATGATTTATAGTGTAATCAATAACGAAAATATTAGGCCTACATCAGTCAGCGAAATAATGCGCATTAAGCTGGAATAGTTACCAGTGAAACCAGGAAACGGATTTCCGTCGACAGCAGACAGATGGCATGGACGTTCAGAGTCTCTCGACCAAGTTGAGATCGGCCACAGTTGACAGCGTTCGCAGACACCATGACGATGTTGACGAGTCCCTGACTGGTATAGATGATGACTCACGTCCAGACAGTTGTCGAGGCAAAAGGAGTAAACGTAGAAGAAACATTTGTTGGGCGTCGGTAGATCGAAGCACCTCCACTTACAGAAGGTTGAGGTCACTCTAATGACCCGCGTCGGCCGTATACGCCTCTGTTGCGTAAACAACCGGTCAAACGCGGCGTACCACTCATACTCGACCGTACATGTACATCAGAAGGATGGGCCTGATGGAGTCACGGAGGCTAAAGTGTCTTGCGAATACAATGCCCTAAAACGCACTAAAGTCGCGGCAAAACGGACGAATAAGTCCGGTACGGAAACCTAGCAGCAGAAAGCTCCAATCTATTTACATTTATTCAATAACTTCTGCATTTAGATGAGATATTAATTTTGTCGAAAATGACGCACGAATCGATGAACGACCGACGTGGCCGATGATGACATACGCAGACATCAACGCTTCTGGTCTAGTGCAAGGACTAAAATGAGTGGCAATTAAACGGATTCAGAAGTTCAGTTAAGGACCACAAACACGAAATCAGTGTTGGAGATGAAACTGAAGAAGAGAATGGCGCACAGTGCCAAAGGCGGAAGTGCTCTAACAAGTGCTGAAACACTTTAACAGTTCTAACTAATTCCAATTCAAAGAGGCTGCAGGTATTTTTCGATAATTTAAGAATTTACAACCGTACCAAATAAGACTCATAAAAGAGGAAACGGGGAATTCCCAAGCAGATCTCAGAAATAACTCCAGCTAAGAGTCGGACACAATGCATGCTCCAACAGACGAAAATTCGGCTATCGATCAAACTAATGCACCAATTTTCAATATATTATATGTATAGTCCAGGTATCTGCTTTTCTGAAGATGAGCAAAATACGGAACTTGGAATTTTATTTAGCACTACTCCATGATATTTACAAAAGGCGTTAACTGCGGTTGAGTGTCTGCCATTTCCAGAGCTGAGGAGGAGGTGTACAGTGTGGCCAACTTCAATGCAGAGAACATGCCGTTCCGCAGCGTCTAAACGTGGGCTGAGGATTGAGTGGTAACTGTTTGGTAAGCTGCTCCCTCCTGTTTACAAAGTTCTTCTGGCGGCTGACTAGTGATCGAAGACGTCGAAGGTCAGACGGTCGACTCCGTCAACGGCTAAAGACCATCACCTCCTCTCACGCAACCAACGCTTAGATATTCGTGGGACCAGAGACTACTCCGCCGCCGCCACGGAAACTCACCTAAGTGGCGCTATAAAAATCAACGATAATACTAGGCTATGCTGCAGCCTCATAGAGCACTAAACCACGTCGTACCACGCTAGACAACACTAGATTACTCACCGCTAACTACACTTCACTACAATGCCCATTACTGACCCATGTTAGGCCTACACTCTACTACCGTACACAACACCATAATAATATGCTGTCCTATATATTATAAGTTATACAAAACCCATGCTTCAAACTGTACTATGCTGTGCTATGCCATAAATTTATACCATGTTAAACTATACATTTCCATATAATAATATTGCATGGAATATAATTATGATCTATATTACACCACACTATATACTATGCCATGTTACAGTACGCGATGTAGGTCTGGAAAACATTCTCCTGGATCTTTGAAAATGAATCTTTTTGTATGTTACACTAAATTAAGTCACCAAATTATTGCAGAAATATTCCACTGCGTCGGGGAGTATTCTAGGCGTGTCACTTGCCGCAGTAGTTCTGTGCAAATGGCCGACCTGATCAGTGCTGGGAGTTCCAGCGAAAGGAGGAGGAGGATGAAGAGGAGGAGGAGGAGGAAGTGAAAGAGAAGGTGGACTGGATGGAAGGAGAAGAGAAAGAGCAGAAAAAGAGGCAAGAAATGGAGGAAGAGCAGGAGGTAGAGCAAAAGTTGAAGGAGGACTGGATATAGGAGGAAGAGAAAAAAAGGAGGAGGAGATGGAGAAAGAGAAGAAAGAGTAATAGGAGGAGGAGAACTGGATGGAGGCCAAAAGAGAAGGAGACGGAGGGGTAGATGTAGGAAGAGGAGAAAGAGGAGAAGGAGGACGAGAAGGAGGACTATTCTGTCGTTTTTCTTGGCAGGCTTTCTTTACAAAGGATCGGAGGAAAGTGCAAATACACGGAACCTAACAATGTCCCGTAAACAAGGAATCGCCGTGATGAGGAACAGGACTTCTATCGGACCAACGAGGGAGGAAAGGCTATTCCTCTCCACTCGCTCGCCTGCCCCACGTAAAACAAAGCATCGAAAGAAAGTGCCACGGTCCTACCAATACGTACTGCAGCCTATTGGTACTTAGAAGTATTCTTCGGATAACGCTTTTATTGAATGGCTGCTACCGAAGGCGTGCATATATATATATATATATATATATATATATATGGATATCAGTAAATATATATATGCTTATATACAAATGTATGTATGCATTCTACCATACAAACACACTCACACATATTACAAACGGAGAATGAAAAAGTGGTTGAGAAAGACGATGACGAGAACGAGGAAAAGAATGAATCAGAAGAATAAAGAGTATGAGAACAAGAAGGATTAAATTAAGAATGATAGGAATCGAGAATTCAGTCAGGCCCGTAAGCAAAGGGGTGTGAAAGGTACAAGCACTCCTCCCCGACTTGGAAGGAAGGCACTCTCAATGCAATTGTTTATATTTCTCTGATTAAATCATCTAATAATCACTGGTCAGCTGAAACACATGCTGAAGGTCACACTGTCCATTTTGAGAGGTCCACTTTCACCAAAGGCGCACCACCCCTTCTGGAAGGCTGCTTTGGGGCCTGGAATTCTGTATCCAGTGTAGAGATGAGGAGAATGATAAAGAACAGAAGAAGCCGGAAAACGATGGAGCGTAACGGTAGAGTCACAAGGGAAAGCCAGGAAACGCAGAGGATGAATAATAGGAGGAGGAGCGGACTGGAAAAGCGGCAGAAGACAGTGTCAAGCAGCGCCTAGAAACTTTCGTTATCAGTTGCGATTGGTCGGAGAGAAGTTCCAGCGGCGCCGCGAGCGCAAAGCGAAGGCGGCCAGCTCGCCCGGTGATTTACCGGCGTATTTCCATGGCCAGGTGATAAACTTAAGACGCGGAGGAGTCTGTGAGGCGTTCGCAACCGCGGCAGATGTTTACCTGATAGGTACGAGACGTCCGTGAGCTCGTGCCTTCAAACCGGAAAGGCACGGTCGTAAGTCGCCTGTTACAAGGAAATACGGTGTAATTCGGTAAAACCACTGGGAAGCGAGGCACAAACAAACTGACACCTGACAGATGCGTGACGGCAAAGAAAAGAAACCGGAAGAAAGCCGTACGGACCGCAGAGAAAGGAGTTCTGCAACAACTCAGCGGTGTGTGATCGCGTCAGGAAGAGAACCTGGTTTTCTTCAGGTCTTCTTCGTCTGACGACTGCATCGGTCCATGTGGATTGTGGTCGAGAACCTGAGCCACTTGGAAGCAGGCGTCGGTCCTTGTTGCCCTCAGATGAAATGCAAATCGATGATTCATTGCAATTTCAAGGAGACGAGAAATCGCCGAAGTGAGATCGACGACGACGAACTCAAAGTTGACTTCGCCGATGATTACGCTTTGAGCGCAATTTTCACATGACCTCATTCGAACGGACTATTATCGTCTGATCGATCTGTCTGAATTCTCAGCGACTGCGTTGATTATTGTCATCATTCTAACGGATGCCCATCGTCGATTCAATTGCCTTAACTGTCTGATAGATGACTTCCACTGCATCCTCAACACAATCGACTTCATCATCGATTTCTTCAATTCTATTATCCAATTTCTCCAGTTGCATCGTATCGATTTAAAAGACGAATTTGTTCGATTTAATAATTTGACTTATTCACCGGTGTCGTTTATTTATCGTCGTGCACTTCTTCGATGTGATTATTGAGCTGCTGGTGATCTCTGTCTGCGATATAGACGACGATGCCGCGATCCTTCCTCATCACCAACAAGAGATATCAAAGCGATATGGTGATCGCTTCGCAGCCGCACATCTCCACTTCCGGGCAACCTCTCGACTTCAGGTCTATCAGTGAAGTCATTGGTGAGTAATTATCGTCTGCTGCTTCATCAGATGGTTATGTCGTCTTCCATCAGACGTATGGTCAAGATGATTATCACGACTATCGCCATGCTGATCTTTCTCTTCGTGATAATTATCTTGATCAGCTTGTCGTTCCTTCTTGTCAGTTCTTCGAGTAAAGGTGATGACGATGATGAAAATCGTGCTTCTGGTGTCGATAACGAAAGCGATGGTGATGCTGCTGCTGCTATCACTGATGCTACTGATGATGATGATGATGGTGATGATGATGATGATGAATGTGATTCTGGAAAACCCATGAATATAAATGAACACAAATATCAGCCGTCCTTCGTTCTTTCTCCAATTGAACACTGATCTCAACTGTTACAATTGCACCCAATAATTTTTGCTGATGGTCCACAGTCAACATAATAATATACCCGACTGTTGTCCTAGCAATAGTTATGGTAGTAGAAGTATTTGCAAATTAGTTCTTACATCTGTAGGCCTATCTGCATATATGGAGTTTATGGACATAGCCGTATACTATATTATAACAAAAGCATCAGATTTTGCAAAATTGACCATAAGAAGGAAGGTAATCTGTTCCGCTTTTAATTCCACCCATTGCCTCCAAAATGGATGGAATCAGAAGCGGTTGATAATAATGTTTGTGGACCTGTTTCAAATACCGTAGTTGCATTTAGCTGCGTTGACCTCGGTTGTGGAAGGAGAACATTAGATCGTATCAATAATAAAATTTTAGATTAATATTAATGGGCTAAATAAGCGTATATCCTTCTGATCCTTCTGTTAATGCGTCAGTTCCTCGATCGTCTTTGGATTCCGAAGGATTTTTCTTAGTTAGTTCTACTGGCTGCGGTCCTAGGCATTTCGTGTGTTCGATTCAATGAAACTGCTCCTTTCTCTTTCGACGTTGAAGCTAAAAGGTCTACGGAGTTCATCAATGCACCAAAACGTAGGTGGTAGTGGGATAGAGGGAGGCTGGGGATGAAAATAACGAATTTCAAATTTCCTCTGATTTTTTGTCTTTATAACAAGAATGACTGTAATATTTTTGCATCAAACTATGGCCGAACATGTTGGCTTTACAATGGCAGCGTATTAAATAATTTCGATATCAAATATAGCGGAGACCAGCAAAAGGATGAGCCTCGTCGGGTGTTATAAGTTACCCCACTAATGGGGTAGGTTATAACATGAGCAGGGGCATGCTGTAACGACATTGGGACAAAATTTATTCTTTTATGAATTTTGCTTCTTTGTTAAGCGAAACAGGAAATGCTTGTAATAACATCTTGAAAATCTTGAAAACGTAGAATTATCATCAGGTTGTCACATTGTCGGTTGACGCTGGTTGTTGTTGCAATATTCAATACACAGTTGCAGCTGAACCTATAGGCCAATCTTAGGCTATAGTGTCCGTGCTGTGAGCCTATAAAGGCGTCTTAGTTAGGTTATATGCCTTGATCATACACATTATTATTCTGGGCGATCTGCATCAGTACATGCTTATGTGCCTAATATATCTACACACTGCGCATCTGAAACACGATTCTTCGGTGTCCGCTCGATAGTCCGAAGGTTCGATTGTCCGAAGAATGATAGTCCGATGGTTCGATAGTCCGAAGGTTTGATAGTCCGAAGGTTCGATAGTCTGAGGGTTCGATAGTCCCAAGGCTCGATAGTCCGAAGGTTCGATAGCCCGAAGATTCGATACTCCGCATTAATTTAACTAGAATCTGGATTAATTGATGAAAAGAATGTGCAAAACTGGTAGCTGGATTGATATGTAAAGAATCATGCCTAAATGGAAGCTGGATGAATGAAAAGAATTATGCAATCCAGCTTCTAACAAACATAATTCTTTTCATCAGTCCAGCTACCATTAAAACCACAATCTTATTATCTATCGACCGTTCCCCATGCAATCTTCGGACTATCGAACCATCGGACTATCGATACAGAACCCATTCTTCACCCTTGCCAAACTCCTCGGTCACAGGGGCGGCGATCCCGGGGAGTGGGTCGAGAGGACCTGTCCCACACCTTTTACAACAAATGGACACGTTATACGCGTATCCCCTACATTTCCTACAACTCTCATTGGGTGTCCCCAACTGTCAAACGAGATCGCCGCCTCTGCTCACACACAATGCATTTTCTCATTTGCTGAGGCAAGGTTTTACGCAGATCACTTTATTGCTCTGTGAATTCTCTGGGATCTATTTTTATTTATGTCATCGTCTTTATCGCTGGTATCCTCACAATAGATGGCAGTAAAGACGAAGGTCGTGAACTAATTGCGAGGATACCAGCGATAAAGACGATAAATAAGTGTAACTCCCATTAGAGCCTCATGTACTTCCTTGGGGTCAACTTCTTCATCTTCAGTTTAGCATCTTCTGCACCTTCCTTTGACACTGATGGCGCAGGACTTTCCTTTGGCAATGATGGCACTTGACTTTCCTTTTAGACTGGCGTTTTTGACTATCCTTTGGCACAGGGTGCACAAGACTTTTGCTTGACACTGGCGTCACCTAACTAACTTTCTTTTGACAACAACTGCATTTCAATTTTGGCTTTTAGGCGTACAGCCTTTGCATTCATACTCTAATTGGGTTTTTTTTCGGTGTGTCAGTCTTCCTAACACTTGTCTACTTGTACTTCTCTCTACGCCTTTGGATGAGACGGAATCATATCTGGAAAAAATCTGTCGCTCGCTTATCCTCGTGCATTGTAGTTATATAATTCCGTCAGGTAATGTTGACCGGACAGTTGACGCGGCGACGGACAATTCGGCGCATGACAGTTCGGCGCAGACATTTCGGCGACGAGACAATTCGGCGATGGACAATTCGGCTCCGTGAATATTTTCATAAAGTCAGCTTCCATTTTAACAGATTTCTTTTCATCACATCCAACTTCTACTTAGATATGATTCTTTTCGTCACATCCTGCTTCTACTTAAGCATGAATTGTTGCATAAATCCGGTTTCCATTTAAACATATGTAGGCTTAGGTTCATCACATCCAGCTTCTACTTAGGTATGGTTCTTCTCATCAAATCCAGTTTCTATTAAAGCATGAATCTTTACATCAATCCAACGTCCATTTACACACGTTTATTTTTATCACATCCTGCTTCTACTTAGGTCATGATTCTTTTCACCACATCCAGCTTCCACTTAAACGTGAAAAATCCATTGGGAAATTCATTACGTGAATAACGTATATGCTAAAATACAGGATATGAACAATGAAATAATTAAATATACGCTAACCTACAGTTTTACCTGGTGAATCAGTAGAGTCACTCGTTTTGTCAGCACAATTGTGCCGAATTGTGTGTTTTTTAATATCTTGCTGATAACATAGTCAACGCAGAGACCGTTTCACTTTCTTTGCGTGTTTGCTGATAATTATAAGCCTATGTCAGTAACCTCAACCGTCGCCAAATTGTCAGTCACCGAATTGTCCGTCACCAAATTGTCCGTTGCCGAACTGTCCGTCGCCAAAATGTCCGTCGCCGAACTGTCCTTCGCCGAATTTTCCGTCACCAAATTGTCAGTCGCCGAATTGCCCCACGCCGAACTGTCCGTCACCAAATTGTCCGTCACCAAATTGTCTGTCGCCGAACTGTCCGTCGCCGAAATGCCGTCGCCGAACTGTCCGTCGCCGAATTTTCCGTCACCGAATTTTCCGTAACCAAATTGTCCGTCGTCGGATTGTC
>OY365811.1:24668320-24678320 GCA_959347315.1 Bimastos eiseni
GCAACTCAGTACTCTTTGGCCTCCCTAAATCCAGACTGCTTCCGCTAACTAGAATACTACATCAGGCTGCACGACTGTGCCTTGGACTCTCCTAACGAGACCATTTCACATCTACTCTTTGTTCTCTACACTGGCTTCCTGTCTGTGAGCGTATCTGCTACAAGCTGGCACTCATGTCCTCATGTACAGAGCACGCACAGGTTATTTGCCTTCTTATCTGTCCTCTATGGTCACACTTTGAAGCTCTGTTAAAGGCCGCCGGAAAGTACGTTGTTCCTAGTACACGGTCGGTCCCTCCAGATGGACTCTCTGCATGTACCTCTTCTTGTTCGCAATTCTCTAACTGAGTCTGTCTTTCGCTCAAACCTGAAACCCTACCTCTTCCTGTCTGCCTATGTATCTTAGGGGTTGCCCGGCTTCAAGGTGCATTTCAGAACTTTCCGTAAGGAGGGCATTGTCAAATTACAGTTGTATTGTATTGTATACCTTCACGGATAAATACACACCTACACACCAACACTCACAATGGAGTATGCAAATATATAATAAATTATACATTTGCATATTACGCCTAACATATGACACCGTGACATGCAAGAGTGAGACACTAATGCAGCTAATTATTATTTTGTCAGACGGTCACATTGCCCCAACTTCAGCTCCTAAATATATAGTTTATTTATGTATGCATCTTCAGGTACATGATGTGTATGCACATGTATTATCAGGACGTAGCTGTTTTCTGGGGGGGGAGATAGGGCACTTGCCATTTGCTATAATTGTCTCTTGTAACGTTATCAAAGGAGGTTCGGTAGGATGCGAGAGCAATGCTCGTCCCAGGATATATACAATGGAAATACAGCCACGTAGAGATAGACACAGAAAGACAATCAGTGACAGAGATAAACAGAGAAACACACACACCGAAAAGATGCAGGAACTCAGAGAGACTCAGAGAGAGAGAGAGACAGAGAGAGAGAGAGAGAGGGAGAGAGCGAGACTCAGAGCAAGTAACCGCTCGTCAAACGACCGAACAAGTGTTCATATCGAAGCCTCAAGGCATCGCCTGCTTCTGCCTCTGCTTCTGCTGCTGCTGTGGCTGTTGCGGATGTTACAGATGATGCAACGGCGGATGCTCTGGCTCCGCATCCGTTGAGCTCTCGTCTGGCGAAAGATGAGATCGTGGAATAGAAGGAAAGAGGGACAACGTTTATGTCTGTCGTTTTGTCTGCTGCCAATTGAGTTTCTCGAACAATGCACACCAGCACGGTCAAATAAATGTCCAAATAAATACACAGTCGACGCATGCGCCGATGTATCTGCTTATTTATATAGCGCCTTGTGAGGTATCTCTGTCTGACACATATATCCAGCAACATGATGCGTTCATTTCCAACCTAGAAATTACTTGTATGTCAGGACTTGTCTCGAAGGGCTTTGAAGCCTTGAATCAAGAATGGCCTCATCGATTTCAATATCATGGTGATGGGTTTGAAATGGAAGCGTTTTTTATATCATACGATTACTTGTAAGGTACCGTCAGTAGCAATCTGCTTATAGCGGGTTTGTTCGTAGAGACTCTAATGATTTTGAATGATGTTTAGGTATTAGGTTGTGGGTTAAATGTTAGAACGGTTTTTATTTTGAAAACGAGTGATTCATAGCGAAACCTTAAGAATGAGCTTAGAGTTCGATCTCGATGAAGGGTTTGATCCTATGGTTCGTGTTCTTCGTAGAGGGTGCGTTGGTTGGTTTCAACTTGTATCGTGCAATACGACGCAGGTCAGGCAAAATAAGATACGGGACGTTAGGCAGACCTAAATATAAAAGTAGGTATTGTTTTGGCAAAAACCAGATCTAGTGTGACTATATGAAAGTTACTGCATTCACAATAACCGAAACTGCATGTCTAATAACATTAAATACAATGCAACATTGGTGTCTACTCCATGGAAACGACATCTAAACAGCCAAGTTGCAATGGACAAACTTTAGGGGTCTAGATACGAACAATATTGAGCCAGCGGAAGGTTAACATTTTGCCAGTGTATAATGTCGCATTCCACCGGTCCCCAGCCTTTATGTATTTCGCCTCTGTTTCAGAACAACTATAGCTATTGGTACGAATATCCGCCTCAACAATTGACTGATTAAAGTAAATTACTTTAAGAAGTGAATTGCTGAGACTTTGAGTAATACTTAAAGGTTGGGGACCGGTGGAACGCGATATTATACACTGGCAAAATGTTAACCTTGTCGCTGGCTCAATATTGTTCGTAGCTAGACCCCTATAGTTTGGCCATTGCAACCTGGCTGTTTATATGTTGTTTCCATGGAGTATCTGTGTTGAATTGCATCCAATGAACCCAGTGTTAGACATTACTAGTGCCTGATTAGTATGGTCACAATATCCTCTGGTGATACCAGATATCTCTTATCAATGGCCACTTACTTTATATCTTTCCGGAATTATGTTCCGCTGACATTCCAACTTGTTCCAGCTGATGCAGCTCAAGGACGTTTGCGGCCAATCGAGAGACAATTAGATCTGGCCTGGAAGAGCCTCGTTTCGGCTCCATTGAGAGATTCACAGAAGATGCCATGCAGATGTTCTGTAATATATATGCGTAATTACACAAACAATGCTATTTTATCTATTATTATTAATGTCTGGCTATGTGTATTGACAGAATACACTGTACTTTATTATGTGAAATAGAGTTCTATTGTTAGGTCTATTTGCTCCCATAAAACACTGTCATTTAAGTATCTGCTTTCCCAAAGATCAGTTGTAAAAGCGCGTGTGATATACAGCGACGTGTTATATTTAGTTTCCTATCAACACCTGATTCATCAGCGAGTGGGAATCCGTAGCGCTGTAAATAACTTAATATCTGCGTTGATATGAAGCACAATAAACGCCCTGAGGGTTAGAGTGCGCCACTAAAAGGCACGAAAAAGCAAGTGGGCAAAGCATCGCACGTGTTGCACACCGGTTGTCCAAGATGCAACGGGCACGTGTTCGTAGCCAGAGGGATTTTCTTGTGAGAAGACGGAAAAGATCCGGGGTTTGTTTAGACTAAGGGGTGGGAGCGAATCGTCATGAGTTATAGATTAACCAACTGTTTGCTGGGCGCTGCGTTGATGCGATCGGCCGTATAGGAGCGATAAACGAGTAAACATTGCTCGCAGTAGCGTAAACAGACGTCGCTTCTTCATCGTAGACTGTGAACAGTCGGCTGTTGGCGAAAATGTGCAACTCTTAAAAGTAGCCTAACCCATTGTCTTTTAACAGTAGACACTACAGTGTTGCGAGACATAAACTGTCTGGTGTCAAGAAGGCGAGAAAGAAGACATCTAGGTAAAGTCGTTGGTGTAAACTTAGGTCGACTATTGAAAGCACTTAGGTGGGATAGACATAAAACTGTTGGCGAAAATGTGAATCTTTTGAACGACCTTCTTGTGGGCGCCAGCTCAACTGTTTGTAAAGGGAGGAACCATTCTACGCAATAATCATGCTCGTCAGGCTAAGGATGTGCAGTGTAATCAAGACTTTCTACTTTCTAGTCTTTCTACACACCAACTTTACAAAAACTGAAAGGAACCTCGTTCTTTGTCGAATTTGTATAGAGCATTATTCACAAACTCCTCTTTATTTTAGTTCAGTTTTAGACTATTGCACTCTAATGCGATTTCCTAAATCCTTTAATTAATTATTAAAACACAATTATGTTAAAGAGCAGTGCACAGCAATAGTAAAGCAAAATCAATAGGGCCTAAGAAATCTGCCTCAAACCTCGGTCGTTCAGATACGAGGGTCCGGAGGCAAATGCCTCCAATTTCTGGCAGGGGGGATATTTTTTACACTTGGGGCCGAAGGTTTGCCTCCATTACTCAGATGATACCTCTGCTGTAACAATTTATTAGTGATCTCACAGAATAAGAAAACGTTATCACTTCGAAACATTATTGCACACCAATGGGAATTCTCACGATGCCAGTCACCGAAATATAACAGAAACCTTCTACGGTTAGTAGCTCAATGATTATGCATATGTGCGCTCTACACGGATTGTCTTCAAAGCCTCTCAATGTCGATATTATGATTTTTCTGCTTGAGTGATTCCTTTATAAGAGACATCAATGTGCAATGCTACTTCTATTACTTCTCTTTCAGAGACTTAACATCCGGTCTGTAGTACTGTAGTGCACTGATCAATAGCACTAAACATAGGACAGACTTAATTAATTAGCACTTTAAGACAGCCCATCCGGACCCATCGTGCTTTGAAAGGCAGGGCTTCTAATCGTAGCGGCTGAAAATGTTTTAGACCACAACAGTAGGCCTATAGGTGCCAGCATGGCTCGTAAGGTGAAACGAAAACCTGTTATTGGCTCTACAAATGCTGAACGGTGTTTCAAGGTTGCAGACTTGCAGAGGTGAACGTGTAGAAGACCCATTTCACACTCGCCATGCGGCCGCCTTCCTCATTTGCCCCTTTCACCACTAGGCGTCGGTTGTTGGACTTCAAACACGATCGCGTGATTCATTGATGTCTCGGAGTGCGTACAGGCTATTCAAACTCTATCCAAACAGATGAGGTATGCGTTCACCGATCGGTTCTCATACTCGAAAAGAGAATCAAATGCAACCGCAACTTATTGGATCCATGTAGACCTACGTCTAACTGTGGACTCATTGTTCAAACCTAATTATTATTGGGCTTCATTTGATTTTCCATTTCTGATTTGTCGTAAATTCGTAATTATGTTTGGAATCAACTGTTACATTGTGTAGTGCAATGTGTACAGTTTAGCTTTTTTCATAGACTCAACATCCTGATAAAGTGTGTAGACCAGAGGTGGGCAACCTGCGGCCCGCGGGCCGCATGCGGCCCGCGGAGACGTTTAATGCGGCCCGCGAGATCGGCCAGCTCGATTAATATTTGTTTAAATGTGCACAATTGTTTGTAAAATACTTTGAAAATTTATAGTCCCAGTGTCAAAAGTTCAAATTATTATAACAATTTCAATGAATTACTACTCGTATTATTAAGAAATATTAAGAGCATAACAGCAAATTAAAAAAAATTACGCTGTAGACCCTATATTTTTGTAGTTGTGAAGAGGACAATGTCAGCATTTCAGCGCAAGTCATTTTGGTGAAAACCGTGCACTGTCAACATTTCGTAATCTATAAGTGATAACATTATAATTAAAAAGTAGAATTATTTAGCAGAACATATTTCTAGCCTATTTTGGGATTATATTAGGCCTATGTTCTTTTTATTCGCGGCCGGCCCACGTATAATTTAATAACCCGGCCCACTGGACGATTGGCCCACCAGGGATCGCCCGATGTCTCTTCCGCCCAATCCGAGCCTGCTGCCACATTAAATTCAACGGAGCAATTGGACGTACTCTGAATCTTCAGATTTAACATTGCACGTTTCTTATATCTAGACCAATAGCCTGCAACGTCATGTATTTTATTAACTCTGGCTGCCATTTGGAGACAATAAAACACTTGGTTATGGTTATTAACTTCATATGATAAATCGGTGAAATTGCTATTTTGGTTTTCACCATTTTGTACACTAACTGTTTTTAATCGCTGTTTTGTGATCGTGATTTTTAACGCAAATTGTTGAGTCACAGTTGGCCTTAGGCCTACTCAGCCTGTAAAATTCGATACGTAAAATATTCTGGGATAGGGGGGCCTAAATTAAAAATGATTTAATGATTGAAAACCTAATAAGGCGTCAAAGGCCAATTTTTATTGACCGTTTATAGTTTTTATCATAGGCCTCTATGCGATACATTTCCTTCATTTGTTTCTTCAATCTGACCAAGTAGGCCTATAATTTCTTTAAGTTATTTTTATTTGAGTGTTTTGGACGGTGGAGCACACCCAGACTCCCAGGGTCCAATGAGTTTATTAGTTTTTCTCTCTATTCATTTGAATTCCCTGTGTGTTTGGTGATGCATGACTATTGATCACGTACACTCGTATATCGTCTGGGACTGGACCAATTTGTAGGAGCTTTGTCACCAAAACCCCAAAGCACCACGATATCACTCCTGTCCTCAAGTCACGTCACTGGCTCAACATTTCTAAACAGATTGAATACAAGGTCATTTCACTCATCTACAATACACTCCAATCTTCACAGCCACCATATCTTAGTAAACTGTTCACGATTAAACCACATCGCTCATCTTGTTCCTCTTCTATCCCAACACTGCTTCGCCCTTCCGTCACCTCATCGCTCAAATTTGCAAATCGCTCCATATCTACTGCTGTTCAGCCTCTTTGGAGCAAACTCCCTCCAGCATTAAGACAAATATCAGATCCATCGTACGAACTCACCAACGCCTCATCTCTCTTGCCATCTCACCACAGGTTGTCCACTCAAAACCGAAATAATCGCTTTTTCACAAATCCTACCCTGAATCCTCCCCTTCGCTTTACCTTCTTCGCTGTATCAACTCCAAACACCAAACATCCGCCTTAGCCGTCTGCCTGTCTGACTCTCTGGATTATGATCCCTCTGCCTATCGACTTTGTTTTGAGTGAGCGCCTGTGAATAGGCTGATTCTCACGACTTCGCTTTTGTGGGCGCTGTAGAAATGATGGGATTACGATTACGATAATAATATGGAAAGTCCGAGATCAAGTCTAGATTGCACGATGTGGCCAAAATTTTAACTCATTTTGACTGGATACAGCTGATGATCCTTGAGAGTATTAGATGGACTCTAGGCCTACCTATAGGCCCTATAAGCTGGAAATACCATCATTCAATCAATAAAAAATACTTGAAATACATATGAGTGATGATGACATTAACAATAAAGTGTATGAGAATACAGCAGTGGTCATTGTATTGCTTCAGACGTTTCTGAAACTCGTCCGCCATCTTGGGACAAGAACGAATTATCTTATAAAATATGAGGCTGCAGTGATATTACGGATGATTATCGCACTAGTTTCCGCACACAACCATCTTCCATCTGCCTCTAATAGTCTTTTACGGGTGTCTCTCACCAGCGTCTGGAATAAATTCTACAAAAGTAGTTCAGCTATTCAAACTATGCTTCAAGGTCCTGTCGCACAGTTGCTTTATGTTGGAAGAGGGTGATGTTTGTGAATGCCAACGATTTCACATATCACCACCTAAGGTCTTGAGAGACCAGACTGTTACCGCTCATAAAGAATACCCACCAAAATGTGCTCATAAAATTCTTCATACGCCTATAGTCGGACGGGGCAGACAGATTGCCTATTGCGGATAGACCTCTACACACGGCTAACTGTTGTAAGACTGCTTGGACTGTTCATTGGCTTGGAATGTAGCCAGTTCATCCTAAGCTTGTTTGCATTAGAGATTATATTGAATAGGAATAACTAGCGTTTAGGTCTATACATATTGTTAAACGGCAACTGTTGAAAGCGAGATTAGGTCTACGCTGTTTGTACGCCTTAGTTCGTGCGTGGTGAATGAGCCAGACACTTACTACTACCGTTTTCGTCTCCAGCTTTTCGATGAACGTATGACATTTCATCCGCTTGCTGTGTCAAAACGTGTGGTTTGCTAAAGATTAAACTTTCTCGTTCTTAACGGGAAAGTCAAATCTGATGCTGAAAGTAAAATTTGAAAGGATGCTGAAAGTCAACTGGAGGGAGCACAGAACAAATGAGTCCATATTGCAGGAAGTACAACCGGACCATAGATTATTGGAGGTGTGAAGGGAAGGAAGTCGAACTATTTTCGGACACATTGTCAGAGCGGACGGTTTGCCGGACTTCAAACCTCAATGCTACGTGGATGGTAAAAGAGCACGGGGTAGACCTAGAAGACGGTGGATGGATGATATCGAGGAGTGGATGAGACTGCCGAAAGCGGATCGCATCAGGAGTGCGCGGGACAGAGTGAGATGGAGGAAAATGACGTCTTTGGCTCTGGTCTCCGATCCGCAGTAATGAGGAAGGACAAGTCAAGTCAAGTTCTTAACAAGGACTTATTAAATATCTTTACGGTAGTTATGCATGCATATTGGGAGCAGTGGCTTTTAAATAATAAGCCTATCTGAAATTATCGAACTTGATCCGTCAGAATCGTAGTTTTAAGTTATTATGTCTTATGGTTTGATTTTGCTCCATAGCTTTGATTTTGCTCCATAGCTTTTTGCGGGCATATTATATTATTGAGGCACATTTGGCAAATGTGTCCAAGGACATAAACAAGCCTAATATTACATTTAGATCAGAAGCTCCACCTAAGTCTTTTGTTCCTTGGAATTGACAGAACAATGAATTTTGTTGGAGTCCAATCGTTTAATGCTTATAGTACATCATCATAAATGGCGCCATATGAGTTTTGTGTTAGACTATTACTCTAGCAATCATTATTGTCTATATAATAGTGAGGCATGCAGATGACCTGCTGCATGTATTCATCTCTCATCTAACAGGTTCCATCGCGTAAGGCAAAGTCATCATTTTATCTCCGTGAGAAAGGCAGATTGTGTTGCTAGGTTCTCCTCCTCATCCGACGGCGTATTCATCTTCTTATTAACGAGATACAGTCAGCGCCAATGGCCATCCATCCATCGTCGATGGGTGGGAAACAAGATCTTTACGGACTACTTTCTAGTCAGTGTCTGCGAATAGCAGCCACTATATAGATCTCTTGTAGTGTGGCTCTAACACTCGTGGATATCAACTATCTGGCAGCAGACTACAATCTTTGTTGTATACATGTACATATGGAGCCAGATAGCATAGTATGCTCGTTTGAAATCTTAGGTACAAATGTCTGGCAGTGGGCGCATCGTGTTTGTTTTGCGGCCCGTCAGACAATTTTTGCTAACTTTGAGTGTTCTTCTAGCCACAATTGGCGTCTACTGTTTCCAGACAGTGGTCTTAAAAAGTGACGATATAGGTGGAAAGCGAACAGTTCGCCGGTTATAAGTAGGCCCTGTGTCCGCTTTAATTCTTCTCGATTCAAAAACAGAAATGTTGCAGCCGATGGATTATACTGACATCTACTGGATCATATTTCGTCGCTTCCGTTGCTCCCTATAACCAATCTCTTAGCGTTTCATCTGTCAATTTACACTGAGTCTCTCTAATCTCGTATAATTCTCTTTATTGCTGTACTGTAAGTTATTTTAGCCAATGCTAAACAAGAGCTGAACTCTGGTTGAAAAGCACTTACAGTATTCCTTTTCTTCAACGTCGTCTAAACAATTTTGCCTAGCTACAAAAGGCCACATCTAGGCCCTACTTAGTAACAGTCTTAGAGTAGCTAAGTAGTCGCGATTTGCGATTTCCTGCATATTTACGTGAGGCATAAGGAACGACTGCAGAAAACTAACGTTATCGAGTCAATAATGTAATTAGACAAGATTGAAACTCATATAGGCTTGATATATAAAGAAATTCGAGAATAAACCTGAATTACTTGAATAGTTATAAAATGTCCATTTGAGACTGTTCAATAATGTCATGTGTGCAAATATATTTTATTTTGTCAGATTTCCAGAAATCGAAACAGGCATTTGATTTCATGACAAGTTTCTAATGGGAAGCAACAAGAAGTTTTCTCATGAAGGACATATTGCTGTAGGCCTATACATTAGCGCGTAAATGCACACGTAAATCTACGAACGTTAGTTGGAGTCGCTCACGAACTGTTTCACGTAATCGTAGTTTAGTATCTGCAGATTCTGAGCAGCCACGTCAAAAAGACCTACATTTTGTTAGTATACGCTGACCAAATGAGAGGTACTAATAGTATAATTATAAAAAGAAACACAAAACTATTTTCTTTTGTCGTGTTTTTAAGTAATATTCTCTTAAGTATTTTTATTTCGGTGAGCATCGTTTATGAGACTCTGAACTCGGCTTTTTCTTCATCTGTTGGGGTGATTTTCGATGGGAAATTCCGGATAACTGTTCTCAATTTGTGCGCTGTATAACAGGCTTAAAGGCCAA
>OY365811.1:24683320-24755820 GCA_959347315.1 Bimastos eiseni
AGCAAACGTGTAATTGCGCCTCTGAGTAGCTAATTTGAAGGGGCGCTATCTCAAGTAGTTCTGATTGATTGATTGATTGAAGCAGTGTCTTGCCTTTGTCTACTGCCTTTGATATAATTGATCACAATATCGTCATCAAATACCTCTCCTCTGTAATCGAGACATCTGGCTTCTCTCTAGTCATACCTTTCCTCACGTTCATTCACTCTAGATGTTGCTGGGCAAGCATCCAACCATCACCAGCAGTTTTCCCTAATAAGTATCATCACTTCAAGAATTCTTACTCGACTAACCTGACCCTTCACCTTCTAGTTCTCGAACAAAACGACAACCACCTCAATAGCCTCACGGCCACCTCTAACCACATGGCAACTCAGACCTTTTCTGACAACCCTTTGGACAAATCAACTGACTCGACGAAGCGCTCGTGAAGAAGCGTGCTCTGGTGCCCCGCGCTTGGCTTTCGAGCGGCGTTTTAGAAGTTTGGAATTTATGATTACGATGAGACTGTTGCAGACGCATAACAGAACACGCATTCATATTGTAGGTATCCAAAACCAGAATGGAATGGCAGAACACAGACAGGAAACGAACTTTTTCAGTCTAGAACCCAACCTACACGACGACGACGACCACGATGACGACGTGCAGACGACGAAGGCTGCGGTGGTCACAACAAAGGGTGACGAAGAAGCGATGGCCAAGCTGTACCGTGGAATGAAGGACTACCAGCTGCAGTTGGCATTCTTACCCGAGCTGCTCCTCTCGGCCACCGTCCCGCTCTCCTCCTCATCAGACTCCTCCTCCACCCTCTCTCCCAAGTCCGTCTTTTACGGGTACGACTCGGAACAGACTCTTGACTCTACGCACACGTACGATAAGGGCGATTCGAACACCATCCCGGGTGGACCCGATCCCGTGCACACGTGCCCCAACTGCGGAAAGGCGTATAGCACGAGGAGTAACTTAGCCCGACATCGACAGACGCACCGAAGCACCGACGACAAGAAGGCCCGCAAGTGCCCGCACTGCGATAAGCTGTACGTCTCCTCGCCAGCTTATAGCATGCATGTGCGCACGCACAATCAAGGCTGCGCTTGTCCACACTGCGGGAAGCGCTTCAGTCGTCCATGGCTACTCCAGGGACACATCCGGACCCATACGGGGGAGAAGCCCTTTGAGTGCCCCAAGTGTGGAAAGACGTTTGCCGATAAGTCGAACCTGCGAGCCCATATTCAGACGCACTCAAGCGAGAAGCCGTACGTCTGCGGACGGTGTGGCAAAGGATTCGCGCTCAAGAGCTACCTCTACAAGCACGAGGAATCGTCATGCATGAGAAGTCACCGCCTCTACCATCAGACAACGTCTTTCCAGCAACACTACCACCAGCTGACAAGCGCCGCTGAAGTCTTTTAGCGCGAATCTCTGTGGAATGTGAGGCGACACCCAGTAGAAGCAGAAACCAGACTCAGTGGAATCCAAATTAGACTCAAAATAGAATCCAGAAACACAGAGTCGATGGAATCAAAAGTATACTCACTGGAACCAGAAATACATTCAGTGGGAGCCAGAAGTACAATCAGTGGAATCCAGATTAGAGTCACTGGAATCCAGAAGTAGAATCAGTGGAATCCAAATTAGAATCAGTGGAATCCAAATTAGAATCAGTGAAGTCCAGAAGTAGAATCAGCGGAACCTAAAGGTAACTCGGTGGAATCGAAGAGTACACTTAAACGGAATTCAGTAGTACACGAAGTGTAATTCTAAGCAATCCTAAGTGGAATCTAGAGTTTATATATACTCAAAAATTAAAACAAATGTACATGTTGTGGTCTCTGAAATAGATGAAGTCAATTCAACGGTTTACTCGGTTAACCCAGAAGTAGATATTCAGAAGCTAGTTACATACAGGATCAAACTTGATTGACCACAGAGGTGCATCCGTGAAGTAAAATGACCAAACTATTTGGAGATACAGCATAGGCCTCCATGTAGATACAGCATTCAGAATCTTCAAAGCAGACAATTAACATGATAATGATGCAGTGCCTTTGACAACTCAAACAATGTCACAGATTCACGAAAAACAAAAGACCATTATCATATATGTTTGAAGCCGCGAATGAATGTTGTGCGTATATCACCTTTTCATGATAATGTATGTCTAAGGTTAAGGTGAATGTTGTGTGTAATATATCTGTAAGCATAAAAAGTGTAAGCTGTGAGGCAGACATTACTTTCCAGAGTGTAATAACGTCACTTCCGCTTTTTTTCCACACAGTAATGGAAGTATGTTCTACGTTCTCGTCTTTGGGACATGTTATATGCAAGCTTTCAACATTTTTTGGGTCAGCAGTTAAAATTCTGTTGAATAAGGCAAGAGCATGATAAAAAAATGAAATTTCTAACATCACCAAAACACATAAGTAGCGCCTAATCCAAGATCTTCAATAAGATAGCAAGACAAAACATCATCCTATCTCTATGTCTCTGTACCATTTCATTAGAAATCTTTTGCAAGCTAGAAGTGACGTCGTGACACTAGACTTCGTTAATTATGTCGCAGGACCAATTTCTAAATAAAGGCGCTTTTTCACAAAGCGCGAAATCCAAACACGAGGGACCAACATCTTGAAAAATAAACCACGAATAGGAAGCTTTCGCATTAATCATAAAAATCTAGATATACTTAAATTATGCTAGATTATAGATTATGTCAGCATGCTTGTAAAGGAAATTTGTTGCTCGGCGTTGTCAATTGCGCAAAATTTCTGCCAACATATCAAAAGTAAGCCTAGTAGTCTATCTGTAAACCTAGCCTAACCTAACTAGCCTAATTGCTATATTATTATAGACTAAAGGCGTATAATACTTGGTATTAATACCGTTAGTTGTGCTAGCGCTCATTATTGCTTCATACGATCGCTTATATGGCATTGATAAGGATAAATTTTATTTCTGAATTTTGATATCAATTGAGCTTATTGAAATTATTGCATGCATGACGCACCAAAAATGGGCAGCGACTGCACTTTTGTTAGTCTAGCCTACAGTTTGTCAAAAGTCAGTGTGCGGTATATATATATATATATATATATATATATATATATATATATATACCGCACACTGACTATAAATTTATATTTATTCATAATTCAAATTTATATATATATACTATATATATATATTAATTTTGCTCCACGGTAGGGTCTACTAATGCAGAAACTATTTTATCTCTGATTCCAGGGTTCCACATTCGGTGACATTTCCTTCTCAAGCCCATGACATCCGTAAGAAGAAGGTGAAGGCCCCTATGCCTACTGTATAAGTCTTATATGCGGGTGTATATGTATGTATCTGTGGGTACAGGTAATGCACGAATCCGGGTATTCATATAGCGCCTTGCCAATATGTTTATGTATTGCCATGCCATCGTGGGCAGTGTTCTATCGTAGGAGCTAAGCAGGAACTTCCCTTGGCCAGTATATCTGGCATTTATAATTTTTTCCCATACGTTTCGCTCCTATACACTTACATCTTTTTCACGAAACTGCAGTCATGCTTCCGAAGATTACTTCTGTATGTCGTAATTTCCTTCACTTTCACACACACTTTCGCGACCAATCTCCATTTTTCAATCTTTCCATGTCTCTGTACGATACTGCATCAGATTGTAGGCCTATACTATAGTAGGCCTATACCCTATAATTCTCAGCAAACCCGATATAAGGGTCAGAGTGCTCCCTAGCCTTTAGGATGATCGGACGGTAGTGTTTCCGTTTTTGATTGTTTAGGATTTAGTCCAAAATCTTCACAGCGAACTGACTCTTGTGTTCGACAACTTGGAATATTGCGTATTGTAAACGAATCCGAAAGATAGACCCATATGACGCACTTTTACACTGAAATTGCTTTTGAGCAGTTCTAGATCGTTTCTTATGCATGCAGTTATGGTGCTCAACTCATGACATCCGCGTATAGCATAATGCCGTAAGCCTATATTATAATATTACAAAGTCTTAGTAATGTGTTATAACGTAAACAGGTTGCCTTAACCTGCGAGTTATTTTAGGACATACTAATTTATTAGTGTTGCTATTTTAAATATTAAATTTTTAACAAAACAAGCTCTTGTCATTTTTTTGCTGCAAGCATAAGCCTGTACTAAGTGTGTTTGATAGTCTTGATGGGACCTTCACATATTCACTGAGCCAACACACGTGTCACTGGTGGCAACTTGTGACCAGGCCCAGTGAACATGGTGGTCTGCATGAATTAGAATTAGCAGTGATGGGGTCGAAACATTGCCAACATTGGGGTGCCTGTGTGGTTTCTTCACTTTATTTCACTCAACACTAGTTGACTGAGGAGAAATGTTGTGAACCACTCTCCATAAAAAGTTCTGAAGATGAACTGTAGTTCAAAAGGACATTTAATGATTACTTTCATGGGTTTTACATTGTTATAAAGATGTAAGGTAAGCCCAAAACTTAAATATAGACCTATAGCGATGCACGGCCTCAATCGACCCTGCTCACTCTTCAGTGAATTGATTGGGTTAAATCCTTCACAACCCGTCCAGTGTGAGCGGGTGCCAAGCCATTTAATATTTAATGTCATGACATAGGCCTACTGATGGAGAATACTTTAACTATGCCACGCTCGGGAGGCCATGCGCACGCGTTCTATATCGCATAGGTCTATCTAACCAATTGTACCTAACTGAAAATTCAAAAATAATTGTAAGAAATTTCAGTTAATTTAAATTATAAATATAATTAATTAGATGTGTCAGATTGCCATGACTCAGGAACTGACACTCACAGACAATACAGACAAATAATAGGCAAATCAAATCGAAAGATCTCCAGTATAACTTCACCCTGCACGGGGTCCGATTTGTCAAAAAGAAGCAGGGAGTCGCAGCAATGGCTGATGGGAATTTGAAGAATTCAGCACTATATATATACCCATGCCTTTCAATAAAAAGCGGAGGGTCCAACCCATCTGACCCCTCCTCTCGACAAATCGGACACTAACCTCGGTCAGTACAAGTCAACGCGTTCGTTTCCTCTGCCTTCCTTCCTCGCTCCTCCTAGGTCTTTCCTCCATCCAACCGCAACTAACACCACGTCCTTCTCCCGGCTGTACTTCCATCCACACAAATACATTATAAATGAATAAATAAACGACTTAACTGAGTGCAAGAATCGTTTACAGTCATAATCTTTAATCGCTCAGTTAATTGCTTCGTAGCAATTTAAACTGCAAGCCATGCATACTTACGTGTGCATGCATACTTCATGCTAGGCATATAAACAGATAGACACAACAGCAGACAGAAGACAGAAATCAAGTAAGGGACACAGATGAAAGAGCTATAGTCAGACATGGTGAGGTATATAATATACACACATAATTATAGTTAGGAACTCACATAGCGCCATCCATAATGCCCAACTGAGGGCACACAAAAACCAGGCTCTACATAAACTTATGCCAGTAGAGGTCCGCTTAGATAGTTTATGGATGATAAGTCAATTGATAAAGAAGTGTCCAGGGAGGGAGGATCAATTTAGGTTCAGTAATTCAGTAATTTCATTCGTTACGAATAGTTATAGTATTAGATAGGGCGGCCTAGTTTTGCGGCACTGTTTTGCAGATGGGCAACTGGTACGGCTTGAAAGTTAAATCAACATCCGCTCCTAGCTTGGTCCTGGCAAGCTTAAAACAGCATCTGTAGGCCAAAGGAATTTTGAAGTGTAAATTATTTAGATTACAAAAACAACTCAAATACTTGGTGTAACAATAACTCAACGTTTCTTTGTAAAAAAAATATCGACCACAATATTTGAATTGTTTTGTTATACGATATAAAACTACAGTTGATTTCCTAAATTTGAGAAGATGTATAGTTGGCAGCAACGATCGAGCATCTCCGTTGGTTGAAGGCGCTTGCCTGATCATCGTTATCTTCGTTTCATTGAAGAACACTAAAAGAATTGTTATAAATTAGTCAAATGACACATTCCTCTTAGTTGCAAACTATAATCTATCACGCGCGGAACATCAGCACTGTAATTTGAAATTCTTGAAATTTGACATCAGAGCAATTGTGCGCGCTGGACTTGCTCAAGGTCTCTGCACAGTGACGCCTCGGACGAGGGTCGAACCCGCTCACTCAGCGCACACTGAACCTAACGGGCTGACCGTTCTAACCGATCAGCCACCGTGCCACACATTGTGGCAAAAACACGTTCCTTCTGGAGAAGTCCTCTGTTCCTTCCTGTTTCTCCCTCTCCACTCACTCCTCTACCGAACAGTAGAGAGAGGAACTAGCGACCAACCGAAAGACCGCCTCGCATGGCCTTACAATATGAATACAGTGACCACGGCTACACGTCTTTTAGCCTTACATGTATGTATACCATGAAGAGAGACCGACAGACAGCTACAGATAATTAAAGAATAATGTAAAATTAACGTGAAATTAACATCTTACACTTGAGATTGTTTCATATGGCTCCATCTCAAAGTTCGTATCAGTCTAGACTTACTAGACTAGAATCATATTAAATTAATAAGCATTTCATCTCATCAACTCTTGCAAAAATTAAACTATCCGATATTCTCCATGCGTTCTACATCTAAATTGTAACAACTAAGCCAAGACACATGTTGGGAGCAGCGTAATGTCAGCCCCTATTTATGAAATTTACGAAAATTTATACAAATACAGAAGAATGTTGAATCTCACCAATCGGCTATCTTCATTTCTTCTTTGAAGAAATAATTGTGTGGACTGAATCTCGACTGCCATGTCTCATATCCACATCCGCCATCGGATTCTGCTGCGACGACCTTCTCTTCATTTCTTCCGCCATCAGACCATATCTCTCTTCATTTACCCCTCTACCACCCTTAGACCGCCCTCTCTCCATCCTATCCCCTCATCCACCTTTACACCCCTATTTCCATCCCACATCCTCCCCTTCCACCCTCAGACCGCCCTCTCTCCATCCCACCTCCCTCTTCCACCGTCACATCCCCTTCTCTCCATCCCACCACCTCCCCTTTCACCTCAGACCGCACTCCATCCATCCCACCTTCTCTAGACTCAATACAGAACAACTGATAAATTCAAAATGATAATAATATTGGGTTTACGGGTTTTTACACCGCTCCAGAGGCCCAGCAGTAATACGAAACATACACTACAAAATAAAATAATAATAAATACAGAGCCTCATCTCGTCTCATTCCACCCTATCTCTACTCATTCCACCCCATCTCGCCTCATTCCATCCCATCTCTCTTCATTCCTCCTCATCTCGCCTCATTCCACCCCATCTCGCCTCATTGCACTCCGTCTCGCCTCATTCCCCATCTCTCCTCATTCCCTCATCTCGACTCATCCCCATCTCTCCTCTTCCCCCACACAGCCTCATTCTCCCTCATTCAACAAGGCACTGGTAAGCCTACCTGAAGAAACACGGCAAACAAGCGGAGATTATTACTAAAACACGGTATGACAGATATAAAATATTCGTATGGACATAAATAAACTACAAGATTCCTCTGTTGGAGCAGACTTCGTTCGTTGGTACAGCACCCATAAACATCAGGGAGCTGTATTGTCCCAGTCTTAAGTTGATCAACGATCGCTGCGCTCATCTGTGCCTTGAGCCTCGGTCTTGATCTCGGTCTTGAATGCATCTTTTTTGGTCTTTGCATCGGAAGAAATTTTGAAAGTGTTAGCTGAGCGGAATGAAACGCAAAAGCACATACTATGCAGGAGCCGCTCTTCCGTCATCAACTCGATCCCAAAGTGTAATCTCATATCTCCGATCTCCTTCTTGCAACACTCGATCGCTGTAAGCAAACTCCGCCGACCAAAACAGACGATGAATTTCCTGATTGACTGATCGGGGAAGAATTCCTTGCTTGGGAGGAGAGAGGGGAGAATCAGAGGGTCAGCAGGACTGCCACCCTGCACTCACTGGACAAACGAAAATCTGTTTTGAAGGACAAAAGACAGACTTTTTGGACGTGGAAAAGGTGCCTAAGGACTTAAGCACGAGAACAGTAGATGCCGACACCTGTAGACTAGAACAACAGAAGTGCTCGTCACTGAAGGAACCCTTTGATTTAGCCCAACGAGGAAAGGGGGGCTTTTTTGTTGAACATGGACTGTTGTATCATCGTGACAGCATCGTTGGCCATAAGGTAAAGCAACTCTGTCTTCCTGTAAAACGGGTAGAAATCGTTCTAAAAATGGCACACGACGCGCCATTCTCAGGTCATATGACTTTCAAGTCCACTAAGGATCGGATTCGCCTCAGCTTCTGGTTTTCTAATATGGACAATCTAATTCGCGATTATTGTGCATCTTGTCCAATCTGTCAGTTGAGGGCACCTCTGAAGACCAATCAGCGCATTCCAATCCAGGTTATCCCTCGCAATGACGAAATCCTATGGTCAGTTGTAAATGCCGATTGTATAGGCAAATTAATCCCATTGGACGACCCTTCGATTCCTAAGCCTGAGTACAATTATGTCTACGTGATTGCCGACCGGTTTTCAAGATGGCCGATGGCATATCCGCTACGCTCAATGAGCGCACGGGCGGTATGCGATGCATTTGTGCAAATGTTCATGACCTTCTCTGTGCCACAGGTAATTTTCACGGATTGTGGCACGAATTCTACGAGTAAGCTAACTCAAGAGTTTGGAACACGTCTAGGATGTACCCGAGGTTCCATAACCCCGGACATCTAGAGGCCAGCGGAACGGTCGAGAGGGCCAATGCGAACTTAAAGGGGATGATTTACAAATTATGCCAACATGATCCACGTGGTTGGCATAAGTTGCTGCCCTTCGTATTGTGGAGTCTAAGGGAACGTCCATCAGCCACAACCCCCGTCAGCCCATTAACGTTGGTCTATGGAACATTGCGAAGGGGACCCCTCAGCATCTTGAAGGAGTCATGGGCGGGGCAGCGAGAATTACCATTGAGCATTGGAAAATCCCCGGAAGAATATCTTCAACAGTTGAAGTCCAATTTAGAGATGACTGCTCTGTATGCAGAGAACTATTCGACCCTAGAACAGAGACGCTACGTAGAGAATTACAACTTACGAAGTCTAGATCGGCGCTACGCAGTGGGAGACAGGCTGATTGTGTTAGATTCGGACTCCAAGAACGCTAAGCTGTATAATCGCTGACAGGGTCCAGGTGTAGTAACCCATACTCATACATAGTCGCGCTTGAAGGTAAGCGTAGACACCTACACGCCAACAAAATGCGCAAATTCAACGAAAGGCTTCTGCAAGCGATTGTAAACAACTGTTTCATTGTTTATGATCACGACAGTGATTTCGGGTCAATTGACGTGATCGATCCATCAGAAGGAGTCGCACCTCGACCAAGCACCTTAATTGAAGAAGGGCGAGCTGCTCATTTGTCTGACGCTGAAAGGAGACAACTCCTCGAGCTAATAGACAAATATGCATTTGTGTTTTCTGAGAAGCTACATTAGAACAGCATACAATCAAGATAAAGCCCGGTTTCACTCCGAAACGGCTCCGAGCGTATCGCGTGCCAGAATTGCTGCGCGCCGAGGTCGCCCGGCAGATCAAAAAGATGTTAGATCAGGGGATCATAGCTGATTCAAGAAGCGCTATGGCAAGCCCTGTCGTATGCTTACTCCGAAGGGGACTGCTATCCGACGCCCGACGTCAACGACGTGCTACAGAATGTAGGTAGGGCAAAATACATCAGCTGTTTCGACGCCAAGCCCAGGATCCAGAAATTATTGTTGCGGGCCACCTGTCTCGCACCTAGAAGCCGAGGAATAGTAGCCTATTGGACTACTAGTAACGGTGTCCGAGGCCTTAGGATTGTATTGTATATATTGTACAGTAATCACCGTGTTTTCTTTTTGTTCTCTGTTTGACGAGCTGACGATGAACGGAAGGAAGGAACAATGGAGGAAGAACGCCGATGACATTTTATCTGAAGGCTGGAGGGAATGTCACGCGCGACACTCTGGACGATGGCGCTATATAAAAGTCATCGTCCGACAGCAGAGGCGTAGGAGGACTACGGATGAAGCTGTCTACCTGAAACCTAAGAGGAGAGATATCAATGGGCTTCGCCTGAAGCAGTCGGCCTCAATACAGACGGCGAGAATTATGCAAAGATCATCGGGAGCCAAACAACGAAACCCGACACCGCGAGGCAGATTTCAGAGCCGACTGCCCCTTCCATCTCTACGACCCACAGACAAGAAATTCATGAATCAGTTGAAGATATGGTCTGGACCGGCGGGTTGACACGGATCATGACTAGAGGACAATTCCGATACGAATGGCGCAACTCACCAGGCGGTATAACGATAATAATGAAATTCGATCCTTGGAGCCTGTTGCCCGTCTATGACACTGGCAAGGCGCAGCCATGACAGCCGCTAGTGAAACATTAACAGTACGCCCCGTGTGATTGACGTTATGCTAGGGACATCAAGATCCGACCAACCCGGTTTAGGAATAGTTTCAGCAGGTGATTTGTCGTCTAATAGAGATACGAGTTTTGCGTTTGGGAGGGCGAAGCAAAACGCCTCTAGAAGGGTTCATATAGTATAGCAAGTGAAGGAACAAGGACTTGTTTCGGAACTGGGGGAGACGTTAGGTCGTTCTGACGATTAGGGTAATCAACGTAGTTGGGAATCCCGTCTCCAACGTAAACCAGGGAAACATTTCTAAAAGGACACTAATAACTCCAGTAAGTGTAGATAGAATGAGTGGTGTGTGTATATATATAATTAAATATACATATTAAAACCATCCAGTGTGTCGTGTTGCTGATCTTGGTGATAGAGGATAGAACCGGCGGTACTCTCGTCATCTAGAAGAAGGAGTTGGCGAGAGAGAAACCCGCGACACTACTAATATTCACAACTGGCCTCCACACTTTCACAGTCACTCCCCAACATTTCTGCAGCACTGAAGTGTGCAACAAGTCATTCATTCTCTTGACTGAGCTTCTCCAGCATTCCCACAAGCAATTCCTAACTTTCGAAATTGCGCTTATATTTATTCAACATTTAAGTCGATCTCTTACCGATCTTCCTTCAAGGGTCGTCCAAAAGGTTGGAAGCTGGCGTGAAGGCATTGGCGCAGAAGACATTGCTGGAGGAGACATTGGTGGAGAAGGCATTGGTGGAGAAAGCATTGCTGGAGAAGGCATTGCTGGAGCAGGGCAGACATGACGGAATGGCGAACGTATTTTCTCCTGGTTCATATGAGTCGCCGAATGCAGCAGCTGTCTCTTATGTCTTTTAATCTGGGTTGGAGTCCAAAGACCGAGTTGGAGTCCGTCAGTGGCGGCTCTTCAGGGGACAGTGCCCAAAAAAGAGTCGTGCCCCCAAGTGTCTCCTTCAGATTTTGGTCTACTTTCGGTTTGGAAGATCCAAGACATGCATCCAACTGGTCCTTCTGTCAGTTTCCCCAGCTTCTTCGTGAGGGGGTCTCTGCTAGAGAAGTATAGATCCGCCACTGGACTCCATCGTTGTTATCCGATGTTCGGCAAGTGTTTTTTCCTCGAAGCGTCTGAGAACGCTCTGTGTGCAGAGGAATGGTAGCGTCTATTGGGTGGGGCCCCCTCGTGAGGTACGGGGAGCCTCTCTTCTTCGGAGCCCTGTGTGCAATGATAGTCAGATCCATCTCTGCTCTCTATCCGATTGGAGACGACCAGACTGAAGACCGAAAGATCTCACTTCTTTGGTAGCCATCTTAGCAATTGAACTCCCAACGACCTCTCATCTTCAGTGGACATCTGGCCTAACACAGAAAAGGCATTCGTTAATTTCGTCGTTGAATCCTTCTGATTAGATGCTTTTATGCACCACGAGGCATGCAGTAGAGAATACAAATAAAACATTAACCACAGATCGAAGTAAAACTAGCTGAACAGAGAATTAAGCTTAACACCTCGACACAGGCCTAGCCATACACCACAACCATCATCATCATACATGTGTATATCCTACAGCAGTTCATACAGTGCTTCAACTAGTGACGTGGGCTCTGCTGTAAAATTCTGCTGATCAGTTTTGAATACTTTAAATGCATTTAGAAAGTTTCAGGGAACGTGGGCAGTTGGGTATTTTAGTCATTTCTGTGAGGTGTATAGTACGTAGCACTATGCTAACCATAACGACAAAGAAACGAAGACAAAAAATTAAGACACAGATATTGGGACAAAAAATAAAAAGAACATTTATCTATAAAAACATACTCTGAACTTTTAATACTGCAAATATAATATATATACATATATACCATATATATCTATATATAACCAAGACATAGACATATTGTGTCACGTATATAGGCTTATAACGCTGATCATCTCAGATATAATGTTAAACATCGTTAAATAAACCTAACAATTAGCGTGCAGTAGGAATGTTTGTCTGATCGATTACAACTACACATAATTTAATTAGACTACATCTGAACGTTTACACACCTGTTCAACAAGAGTGTGGTACTCATAAGAAGAGTGTGCGGTTAACGATTCAGCGTAGTTGAGTCGTAGTTGAGTTGTGGTTGATGCGTAGTTGACGCTAAGTTGACGCATAGTTGATGACGTCACCGAGTGGTAACTCTGGTTGCCAGGACCGAAGAAACTTGATAACGACGTTGTCAAGTCTTAGACTTCAGGTAGAAATCGAGGGCATTTGAAGTATATTTCACAGAGTGATGCGACTTCGAGCCTGTGTCACGTGACTCGTAAGCCATCTCATCCATCTCGCTTGGAACAGCATCCTAGAGTCAGCCGCTAAAACCGTTCGTGCGATGGCAGTCGCTATATTGCTCCACGGTCCGTAAAAGTAGCCCATGAATGTAGTCCGCTACACCGTAGATCACCAACGCTCGATCGTTGGTGACATCACAATACGCTCCTCTTTCGAAACTCGTAATCTGGCGAGAGGCTGGACCTGGCTCTACCCTCTCTCCCCTCGATCGATGTTGCTCCACTGGCAGATGTCGACTCCATGGCAATGAAGAGGAAGAGGTGGTACAGGTGGCTCACGTGGAGGCGTCCAGCTCCATGTGCGCTGAACGATTCGGCTGAAATGGAAAGCAGTTATGCACCGGTTAACGATGCGTACAACAACTCAACGTTACCTTTTTTTGACTATAATCCAACAGTCACATAGCTCCCGTGATTCGCAAAGTCAGTTTCTGGCTATGCAGTGCCAGATCACCCCACGTTGCTCGCTTCTGTGGTTATCATCCTGATCCATCCAACAGTGACATAGTCTCCGTGATTCGTGTTACCGTTAAAGCCCAGTCATTTGCAATGTAGTGTCAAACACCAGACGGTTCCAAGCATCGATTGCTCCAAACTCCCAGGGTGTTTGGTACAACCATCTGAACGCCTGTGACAATTGTTTCGTGAGAATGCTATGACCATTCCGCTTCGACGACTCGACCCTGTCCCTTCTGTACTGGCCATCATGTCCAGTAGCTGACTCGGTTCAGAACACGAAACTCGGTTCGTCAAGCACGAGCGACGCTTCCAGGCAAAGCGTGACTCCGGCGGCGGAAGAGCGAAACACCTGGAAGAGTGCGACAAAGACATCTGCGTTAGGTGGAGGAGTGGTAAAGATGCCATGCGAGAAATACATCTCCAGTAAGTCTGGACAGTTGAAGAGTGAGTAGATCCTTAGCGTTGAAGTCGGTGAAGTGCGATCAGATTATCCTTTAGCGAAGGGATTGAAGGTGGCGTGGTTGTCCTCTTTCCATTGCAGATGCATTTCGAAATGCGTCGAAGTCCCAGTCAACAAGGCGTAGCTAAGGAAGGTAGCAGCGGTTGTGTTGTGGCTGTGCTCTCTGTCGCGGACGCACTTTGAAGTGCATCGAAGTGCCTGTCATCGATGCATAGCTTAGGAGAGTAGAGGAGGTTGTGTGGCTGTGCTCTCTGTTGCAGATGCATTTTTAAGTGCATCGATATGCCAGTCAACGAAGCGCAGCGCAGGAGGGTAGTGGCGGTTCTGCTCTCTGTGTCGCAGACGTACTTTTAAATGCATCGAAGTGCCATTCAACTAGGCGTAGCTCAGGAAAGTAGCGGCGGCCTTGTTGCTGTGCTTTCAGATGCCCAATTGCGGACGGATGCCCTTTAACGATGCCTGGCATCGGCTCATCTGTCAGTGTCCCATCCATCGATCGCGGCTTCAACGCAGCTGAACTGTGGCGCTTGTGTGGCGTCGGTTGGATCGTTGATTCCCTTTGGGAAACGATGAAGCTCTCCCTTAACGAAAGGACCGATGACCAACAGAACGACGTCCATCGGAGTAGATTATCCGCGGGCAGACGATGAACCATCTAAAGCTATGAATTAAATCCACTTGATGACTGGCGAACGTGCAGAAACCAATGGCTGGAAAAAATCCAGTTATGAACGAGATCGACGCGGAACCAGACGAGGATGAAGTTGGAGGTTGCTGCTCTCTCTCAGGGCTGTGGATGGATGCCTTCCATCAGCAGAGTTGGCATTAGAATCCAATAGGCGAATGACGCTGCTGCTATTTCCAGCAGCAGATGGATTCCTCCCATCACAGGTTGTTGGCCTTAGGATGGAGCTGGCGGATGCTGCTGTTTTCTCTGGCAACAGATATGTGCCTTCCATCAGAAAGCCGAATGATGCATCTGGTGGATGCAGCTGCTGTTCTTTCTGGCAGTGGATGGATTCCTTCCATCAGAGGATGGCCGAATGATGCAGCTTGCGGATGCTGCTGCTGGTCTCTAACTATGGCAACGAATTTATGTTTTCCACCAGAGGGAGGACGAATGATACAGCTGACGGCTGCTGCTGCTGATTTCTCTGGCAGTAGATGGATTCCTTATATCAGAGGGTGTCCGATTGATACAGCTGGCGGATGCTGCGCTCTATCTATCTCTATTTCTCTCTGGCAACGGCTATGCCTTCCATCAGAGGGTGGCCAAATGATACAGCTGGCGGATGCTGGGCTCTATCTCTATCTATCTATCTATCTATCTATCTATCTATCTATCTATCTATCTATCTATCTATCTATCTATCTATCTATCTATCTATCTATCTATCTCTCTCACTCAACTCTCTCTCTCTCTCTCTCTCTCTCTCTCTCTCTCTCTCTCTCTCTCTCTCTCTCTCTCTGGCAACGGATGAATGCCTTCCATCAGAGGGTGGCCAAATGATACAGCCGCGTATGCTGCTGCTGCTGATGCCCTCTCTCCTTGCTGCGGCTTCTCTCTCTGGCAGTAGATGGATCCCTTCGAGCAGATGGTGGCGAAATGATACCGCTGGCGGACAATGCCTCTGTTCGCTCTTTGGCAACTGATGCATGCCTTCCATCAGCGGATTGCCAAATGATGCCGCTGACGGATGATGCTGTTGCTCTCTCACTCTGGCAGCGGATTGATGATTTCCATCAGAGGGTGGCCGAATGCTACAGCTGCCGGATGTTGCTGTTGCTCTCTCACTCTGGCGACGGATTGATGTTTTCCATCAGAGGGTGGCCGAATGCTACAGCTGCCGGATGTTGCTGTTGCTCTCTCACTCTGGCGACGGATTGATGTTTTCCATCAGAGGGTGGCCGAATGCTACAGCTGCCGGATGTTGCTGTTGCTCTCTCACTCTGGCGACGGATTGATGTTTTCCATCAGAGGGTGGCCGAATGCTACAGCTGCCGGATGTTGCTGTTGCTCTCTCACTCTGGCGACGGATTGATGTTTTCCATCAGAGGGTGGCCGAACGATTCATTTGACGGATGTTGCTGCTGCTCTCTCACTCTGCCAACGGATTGATGATTTCCATTAGAGGGCGGCCAAATTGTGCAGCTCGAGAATGGCGCTGCCTTCTTTCTCTCTCTTTCAGTGGCAACAAATAATATGCCTTCCATCAGACGGTGGCCAAATAAAAGAAGAAGGATTCCGTCCATCAGAGGAGGTAAAATTATACAGCTGGCCGATAATGCCGCTGCACCCTCCCCGAAGAGCGGATGGATGCCTTAAACTAACGGCTGGTCGAATGATACAGCTGACGCATGCTGCTGCTGCTCACTCACTCAGGCAAAGGATTGATGATTTCCACCAGAGGGTGGCCATATCATGCAGCTGGAGGACGCCGCTGCTCTCTCTATCACTCGCTCTCCCTTTGGCAACTGAAAAAAGGCTTCCATCAGAGGGTGGCCAACTGTTGCAGATGGCGAATGCTGCGGCTTCTCTCTCTGGCTGTAGACGGATCCCTTCGATCAGACGGTGGTGAAATGATACAGCTTTCGGACAATGCCCCTGCTCGTTCTCTGGAAACAGATGGATGCCTTCCATTAGCGGCTGGCCGAATGATACAGTTGACGGATGCTACTGTTGCTTTCTCTGGTAGTGATAGGATTCCTTCCATCAGAGTATGGCCAAATGATGCAGTTGGCGGATGCTGCTGCTGCTACCTATGGCACTAGATGGATTCATTCCACCAGAGGGTGTCCAAATGACGCATCTGGTGGATGTTGCTGCTCTCTCTCTCTCTCTCTCTCTCTCTCATTGCAACATATATATGCCTTCCATCAGAGGGTGGCCAAATGATACAGCTGGCGGATGCTGCGGCTTCACTCTCTGGCAGTGACGGATCTCTTCGATCAGAAGGTGGCGAAATGATATATCTGGCGAACAATGCATCTGCACGCTCTTTGGCAACGGATGCATGACTTCCACCAGCGGGTAGCCTTCTAATGTAGCTGGCAGATGCTGCTGCTGCTAACTATGGCAGTAGATGGATTCGTTCCACCAGAGGGTGGCGAAATGATGCAGCTGCCGAATGCTGCAGTTCTCTAGCAATGGATGGCTGGCTTCCATCAGAGGATGGCCAATTAATGCATTTTGCCAATGCTGCTCTCTCTCTGGTAACGGATGGATGTTTTCTATAAGAGGATGACCGAATGATACAGCTAACGGATGTTGCTGCTGCTCTCCCACTCTGGCAACGGAATGATATTTTTCATCACATGGTGGCCGGATCATGCAGCTGGAAAATGCTGCTGTTGCTTTCTCTGGTAGTGATAGGATTCCTTCCATCAGAGTATGGAAAATGATGCAGCTGTCAGATGCTGCTGCTGCTACCTATGGCACTAGATGGATTCGTTCCACCAGAGGGTGCCCAAATGACGAACCTGGTGGATGTTGCTGCACTCCCTCTCTCTCTCTCTCTCTCTCTCTGGCCTTAGTTGGATTCCTTCCATCAGAGGACGGAGAAATGATGCAGCTGGCGTATGATTCTGCTGCTCTCTCACTCTTGCAACGGATAGATGTTTTCCATCAGAGGGTGGCCGAATGATTCACTTGACGGATGTTGCTGCTGCTCTCTCACTCTTCCAACGGATTGATGATTTCCATCTCAGGGCTGCCAAATTATGCCGCTCGAGGATGGCGCCGCATGCTCTCTATCTCTTTAAGTAGCAACAAATAATATGCCTTACATTACAGGGTGGTCAAATAAAAGAAGAAGGATTCCGTCCATCAGAGGGGGTCAAATTATACAGCTGTCCGATAATGCTGCTGCTCCCTCGCTGAGAAAGCGGATGGATGCCTTCCACTAGAGGCTGGCCGAATGATACAGCTGACGGATGCTGCTGCTGCTCATTAACTCGGCCAACGGCTGATGATTTCCAAGAGGGTGGCCATAACATGCAGCTGTCAGATGCCGCTTCTCTCTCTCTCACTCTCGCTTTCTCTTTAGCAACACAAAAAAGGCTTCCATCAGAGGGTGGCCGAATGATACAGTTGACGGATGCTGCTGTTGCTTTCTCTGGTAGTGATGGGATTCCTTCCATCAGAGTATGGCCATATAATGTAGCTGGCAGATGCTGCTGCTGCTACCTATGGCACTAGATGGATTCGTTCCATCAGAGGGTGTCCAAATGACGCAGCTGGTGGATGTTGCTGCTCTCCTACTCTCTCTCTCTCTCTCTCTCTCTCTGGCAGTAGATGGATTCCTTTCATCAGAGGGCGGCCAAATGATGCAGATGGTGGATGCTGCGGCTTCGCTCTCTGCCATTGGACGGATCGCTTCGATCAGATGGTCGCGAAATGATACAGCTAGCGGACAATGCCTCTGCTCGCTCTCTGGAAACGGATGGATGCCATCCACCAGCTGGGTAGCTTTCTGATGTAGCTGGCAGATGCTGCTGTTGCTACTAATGGCAATAGATGGATTCGTTCCATCAGAGGGTGGCGAAATGATGCAGCTGGCGATTGCTACAGTTCTCTATCTCTGAAGGCTGCTGTTGCTCTCTCCCTTGCAATGGATGGATGGCTTCCATCAGAGGATGGCCAAATGAGGCAGTTTGTCAATTGTGGTCTATCTCTGGCAACGGATTAATGTTTTCCATCAGAGAGTGGCCAAATGATGCAGATGACGGACGATGCTGCTGTTCTCTCACTCTGGCAACGGATTGATGATATCCATCAGAGGGTGGCCGAAAGATACAGCTGCCGGATATTGCTGTTGCTCTCTCAATCTGGCAACGGATTGATGTTATCCATCAGAGGGTGGCCAAATTATGCAGCTGACGGATGCCGCTTCTCTCTCTCTCACTCTCTCTCTCTCTTTAGCAACACAAAAAAGGCTTCCATCAGAGGGTGGCCGAATGATACAGTTGACGGATGCTGCTGTTGCTTTCTCTGGTAGTGATGGGATTCCTTCCATCAGAGTATGGCCATATGATGTAGCTGGCAGATGCTGCTGCTGCTACCTATGGCACTAGATGGATTCGTTCCATCAGAGGGTGTCCAAATGACGCAGCTGGTGGATGTTGCTGCTCTCCTACTCTCTCTCTCTCTCTCTCTCTCTGGCAGTAGATGGATTCCTTTCATCAGAGGGCGGCCAAATGATGCAGATGGTGGATGCTGCGGCTTCGCTCTCTGGCAGTGGACGGATCGCTTCGATCAGATGGTCGCGAAATGATACAGCTAGCGGACAATGCCTCTGCTCGCTCTCTGGAAACGGATGGATGCCATCCACCAGCTGGGTAGCTTTCTGATGTAGCTGGCAGATGCTGCTGTTGCTACCTATGGCAATAGATGGATTCGTTCCATCAGAGGGTGGCGAAATGATGCAGCTGGCGATTGCTACAGTTCTCTATCTCTGAAGGCTGCTGTTGCTCTCTCCCTTGCAATGGATGGATGGCTTCCATCAGAGGATGGCCAAATGAGGCAGTTTGCCAATTGTGGTCTATCTCTGGCAACGGATTAATGTTTTCCATCAGAGAGTGGCCAAATGATGCAGATGACGGACGATGCTGCTGTTCTCTCACTCTGGCAACGGATTGATGATATCCATCAGAGGGTGGCCGAAAGATACAGCTGCCGGATATTGCTGTTGCTCTCTCAATCTGGCAACGGATTGATGTTATCCATCAGAGGGTGGCCAAATTATGCAGCTGACGGATGCTGCATTCTTTCTCTCCCAGGCAGCGGATGGATGCCTTCAACCAGCGGGTCGGCGAATGATGCAGCTGACGGATGCTGCTGCTGCTTTCTCTGGTAGTGATAGGACTCCTTCCATCATAGTATGGCCAAATGATGTAGCTGGCGGATGCTGATGCTGCTAGCTATAGCACTAGATGGATTCGTTCCACCAGAGGGTGGCCAAATGACGCAGCTGGTGGATGTTGCTGCTCTCTCTCTCTCTCTCTTTCTCTCTCTCTCTCTCTGGCAGTAGAAGGATTCCTTCCCTCAGAGGGGGGCCAAATGATGCAGCTGGCGGATGCTGCAGTTCTCTCTGTTTTTTTATGTCTTCTCTGACAGCTCTCTCTTTCTGGCAACGGATGGATGCCTTCCACAAGAGGGTGACCAAATGACGCAGCTGGAGCTGCTGCTGCTCTCTCCCTAGCAATGGATGGATGGCTTCCATCAGAGGATGGCTAAATAATGCAGTTTGCCAATGCTGCTCTCTCTCTGGTAACGGATGGATGTTTTCTATAAGAGGGTGACCGTTTGATGCAGCTGGCTGATGCTGCTGCGGCTCTCTCACTCTGGCAACGGATTGATGTTTTCCATCGGCGAGTGGACGAACGATACAGCTGACGGATGTTGCTGCTGCTCTCCCACTCTGGCAACGGATTCATTTTTTCCATCAGATGGTGGTTGGATCATGCAGCTGGCAGATGATGCTGCTGCTCTCTCACCCTGGCAACGGATTAATGTGTTCAATCAGAGGGTAGCCGAATGATACAGCTGACGGATGTTGCTGCTCTCCCTCTCTCTCTGGCAACGGATGGATGCCTTCCATCAGAGGGTGGCTGAATGATGCAGCGGGCGGATGATCCTGCTCTCTATGCGAGTAGATGGATTCCTTAATTCAGAGGGTGGCCAAATGATACAGCTGGCGGATGCAGCTCCTCTTTCTGGCAACGGATATATGCCTGCCATCAGTAGGTGATCAAGTGATGCATCTGGCGGATGCAGTTGCTTTCTTTTTCTCTGGCAAAGGGTGGATGCCTCCCATCAGTGTGGCCGAATGCTTCAGCTGACAGATGTTTTCCATCAGACGGTGGTCGAATGATGCAGCTCGCGGATGCGGCTGCTACTCTCTCACTCTGACAACGTATTAATGATTTCCATCAGACGGTGGCCGAATGATATAGTTGACGGATGATGCTGCTGCTCTCTCACCCTGGCAACGGATTAATGTGTTCAATCAGAGGGTAACCGAATGATACAGCTGACGGATGTTGCTGCTCACTCTCTCTCTCTCTCTCTCTCTCTCTCTCTCTCTCTCTCTCTCTCTCTCTCTCTCTCTCTCTCTCTCTCTCTGGCAACGGATGGACGTTTTCCTACCAGAGTTTGGCCGAGTGATGCAGCTGGCGGATTCTGCTGCTACTCTCTTACTCTGGCAACGGATTGAAGTTTTCCATAAGAGGGTTGTCGAATGATACAGCTGACGGATGTTGCTGCTGCTCTCTCACTCTGGCAACGGTTTGATGTTTTAAATCAGAGGGTGGCCGAATGATACATCCGGCGGAAGTTTCTGCTGGTCTCGCACTATGGCAACGGATTGATGTTTTCCATCTGAGGGTGGCCGAATGATATAGCCTACGGTTGCTGCCCGCTGATTTCTCACTCTGGCAACGGATAGATGTTTTCCATCAAAAGTTGGCCGAATGACGCCTCTGAAGGATGCTGCTGCTGCTGCTCTCTCTGGCAGTAGTTTCCATCCAGAGGGTGGCCAAATAGCGCCGCTGGCTAATGCAGATGCAGCAACTCTCTCTCCGGCTACAGATGGATGCCTTCCATCAGAAGGTGGCCGAATGATGCGGCTGCCGGTTGCGGATGCTGCTCTCTTTGGCAGTATATGGATTCCTTCTATCCGAGGATAGCTAAATGATTCAGCTCGCAGATGCTGCTGCTGCTCTCTCTGGCATTAGATGGATTCCTTTCGTTAGAGGTTTGCCGACTGATGCTGCTTTTCGCCCTGGCGGTTTATGGACTCCTTTCCATCGGAGGGTGGCCAAATGATGCAGCTGGCGGTTGCTGATGATGATCCCTCTCTGGGAACGGATGGATGCCTTGCATCAGGGGATTGCAGAATATTACAGTTGACGGATGCTAGTGATGCTTTCTCTGGCAGTAGATAAATTCCTTCCATCAGAGGGTGGCCCAATAATGCAGCTGGCGGAAGTTGCTACTGTTCTCTCTGGCGTTGCTCCTAACCGAAGGGGATGTTCGAGTAGATCGGCGTAGTCGGAGGCCGTGGACTCATTAATGCCTCGGAAGACCGTTGACTCTACGAAGGACTCCGGAATGGCGGAGTCGTCGTCGGTCTCCGGGAAAACCCTCACGTCCTGACAGGTGAAGGTGTCCGAGCGGTCCGTGATGTGATACAGGATGGACTTCTCGAGGATAGGGCCGCTGCTATCTGTTCCTGAACCGCAATTGTCCGTTTTGCCTTCATTCAAGAGCTGCAGTCCGACCCATCCATTGGGGCTGTCCTCGATCTTTTCTTGGTATCCACGCTGGCGTCATCGGCCGGCGAGGACACTTCGCTACCGCGCCTTCGTACGAGTAGGAGGGAGTAGGCCCCGAAGAGGGGCGCGATGGCCAGTGCTGCCACCACTACCGTGTGTGAAGGGGACGGAGCTCTCCATCGCTTTCGTTCCGCAGACGACGGCGGCGTCATCGGTCGGCGAGGACACTTCAGTCACCGCGCCGTTTGCCAGGACAGAGATAGGCTGTGACAGAGGAAGGAGTGGCATCGACGATAACGTAGTTGATGTAGTGGGGGCCATATCATCCTTACCTCAATCAGCGGACAGCTCAAGCGTGTGGTCAGCGTGACCAACGCTCAGGGCGTCGAAACTAGCGCAGAAATCCGCGAATGTAGAACATAATATTCCAAGCGAGATAGTACTAAGGAATGCTAACGCTAATCTTTAGAAGAAACTCGGAATGAAACTCGAAATGAAGGCGATCGCAACAATAGGCGCGTATGACGTCGCGCATACATAAACTAATTAGCAACTATTAATTATGGCCGCAGAAGCAGCGGCGGAAATAGCGGACACCAGAAAGACCCAAAAATATCAGATACTGCGAGCCTCGCATAACTTCGTCCCACTGGCGCTGGAAACTAGGCCCCATCAGCTTAAGAGGCTTCTCGCTCATCCCGGACTTAGGCCGATATCTGACCCAGGCGATACAAGAAACGAGGGAAACAATCTTCTTATTCCAAAGACTATCAGTTACTATAGAACGATTCAATGCCGTCGCTTTCGCTGATTCATTTGTTGATCGACTAAGTTCGAAGAGTGTTAGCCGATGAAAAAATAATAAGAATAATACCTCGGACGAAAATTACTAAAACCTTTTTATACTGTCACTCATGTTAGCACTTGTGCATTTATGCCAGATTGTTTTCTTTCTCAATAAACGATAATAATAATAATAATACCATATAATAATACCAATAATAGGGTCGAGTAATGAAGGTTTTACAATAATAATAATCATAATAATGACAACGAAGATGATGATGAAGATTAAGGTAATGCCTGTATTGATGGCGACGACGATGGCGATTGCTTATAATTTTATACACGCAAATTCTAGGGTCAAAATTAAGGCGTTGCATGATGGTTGTTGGATCAAGCCCAGGAACGCGTGGGAACGGCGTTCCCATTGGCGGTCAGTCCGGCCACTGCTCTCGAAATTCTGAGCTTTGCGTTCCCACTGCTCCCACTGTTCCCACAGTACGCAATAGAACCCGAGGAACGCATGTCAAAGTTTGAAAAGATAGCAATATGACTTGAAAGATATGAATCTAGAGGAATAATAGAACGACGTGACTATTAAAACGAGTTTACCAAGGTATCCAGGATGCATATTTCCAAAGTTTACATGGCCGTTGCAAAAGCATCATTAAACTGTCGTAAGCCACAGCCTTATGATCTTGATATGATCTTCACATTTAACAACCGAAGACAGACAAAGAACAAAGATGCCTCATGACCACACAAATGTAATTGAACATTTATGTAGCACTTCTTCAAGACAGAACCTATTCCGAGACTCTCTCTGCACTAGCAAATATGATGTTAAATGTCATTGTGAATTACTCTATTAGATCAAAACAAGAGTTACTAGCGGCAGAAAAACGCACACATGTGGAACCAACCAACGAATTCCCATCGACAGCTGAAATGGACATTCAGGGTCTCTGGACCAAGTTGTGTTACTCGGGCAGAGCTACGACTGGTGACAGCATTTGCACACATGATGATGCTGACAACGAACAGCCACTCATTGCTGGAATATGATGCACATTCGACTAGATGTCAATGCATTAGGAGTATGCAGAAAAGGTATTTGTCATGTGCTGGTCAGCAGATTGAAGAGCCAGCCACCAGTGACAAATGGTTGAAGTCACTCCAACGGCTCACGTTTTGTCCTCCACCACGAAGACACTTGGCTACATGTGATGTACATGGACTGTATCACTCAGACTTGACTGTACATCAGAAGGATGGGCCTGATGCAGTAACCTGGAACAAGGCGACTTACAACCATGACCTTCTAAGCACACAAAATTCTTGGCAAAATCGGCATATAAGTCTAGCACGAAAGCGTAATAACAGTAAACTGAACATGTTCAAAGATGTCATCGGTTGACTGATCGACTGCTGCATCATGTCAACAGATATTATCATCTCAACGCAGTAATTGTCGAGTAAGTTAGAACATGTTTGAGTTTTCTGTTGTTTGGTTTTCGTACTAGACTTATTTGCCAGATTTGTCAAGGTGAAACGCGGAACATAATTATATCAATAAGCTTATGAAGAGTCCCTACAGTGTGTTCAAGCAGTTTATTTCCTACAGTTGATTTCCAACTTTAAAAAGGCAATCCATTAGAGCTAGAGCTGTACCGATATCACTTTTTGCCGATTATGCCCATACCGATTATTCATTTGCCGATACCCGATTATTTAGCAGATTATTTCTTTGTGTTTCCCAAGATGTCCGGTTCCAAAAGCTAGACCTACTGCTACTGCCTACTGTTGTGATACAAGCAAACACCACGATGTACATTCATCGGTTTCTCTGTTGAATTGGCCAGCCATTCCTTGGCATATAAGCAGGCACTATGACTCATTCTGCACAAGACCTATGTTGACACATTCCCACGGTCTATACTAGCACAATGGGTGGTCTCACCATAGGTCTGAATAAGCCATTGGCTCGACGACACGATATGGGAACAGAACGAAATGCTGTCCTTCACAGACCCAGTGATGTTGCTGTCATCATTTTGCTTTTATAGACTGAACATAATATCACTAAATAAAAATTTAATTTTTAATATCGGCGCCGATTATCTTGCCGATATCAGATATTGCCGATATCTCTATAATCGGCCCGATTAATCGGCCGGCCGATTAATTGGTACAGCTCTATTTAGAGCCATCCCAAACTGGAAAAGACCTCCTGCTTGTGAGGTCATCAACGTCTTGCCTTCATAAATGCACAAAATGGAGAACCAGGATTAACAAATACAGACAGGGTAGAGCACAGACTCTGTTTAGACATTTACACACAGTTTCTAAATATTTGTCTTAAAGTATATGAGCAGACAAAATCATAACAACACAGTCAATGCCTTTAATGCTTCACAGTTGGCACTTCTATGAAACCAACACCCAATGAAAGTTGTTGCAGAACAAAAGTTATTGCCCATCGCAAGATACTGTCTTCTGATTAACTCCTATATGCTTGGATGTCCCCAAAAGAGTTAACATAGTTGACCTCCAACTAGAATTAGAGCAAATTCATATGAAATGCACTCAGTAAGCACCATGGCTCTAAGGCAGCGTTTCTCAAACTGTGTTCCGCGGAACCCTAGGGTTCGTGAGGTGAGGACAAGGGTTTCGTGGAAAACTTTCAGTGGAACAATAGGCTTCAAGCAATTAAAATTAAAATATACAAATTTTTACACAGGAGGCATTTTGCTTGACATCTGTGTATTATATTGGATTACTTTATATGAAAGAGAATTCATATTGTGTCATTGTCATCAATATTTGTGCTATTGTTAATCTAATCGAAGCCTAAACCTGTAATTGTCTGCATTCTAAAGTTTTTGCACTTATGTCAGAATATGTTTAGTTTTGGATAGGGGTCCTGCCAGAAAAAAATAGACCAAAAGGGTTCTGTGGCCAAAAAAAGATTGGGAAACGCTGCTCTAGGGGTTTCCCATTGAGGACATATGCTGAGGGAGTTTTCAAGCAGAGGGAGTTGTAGCAACAGTGGCAGCCGCAGCCTCTGCCTTTTCCCTCATTCGGGTAGTAAACCCGTGACTCTTGCTCTTCCGAAACTGCTCAAACGGATCATTCATTGGAAGACCAAGACCTTTGAACTGGTCCATTTTATCACGGACATCTGCGTGATTGATCGGATCGACGATGCCTTCCTCTCTCGTTCCAAGTCCACCGCCACCCCAACCTGAAAAAAGTCATCAATCAAATGTGTAATTCTAATCAAATCCAACCAAATTTAATGACATATCCACAGCATCATCACTATTAAAGGCATGAGTTGATGGTCATTCCAGCTGAAGAAGAAAAGCTCATGCCTTATGCCAGTGATTCTCAAAGTAATACTTGCCACCAAACCTCTTTATCTGTGTTAAACTCTCTGTATATCCTAAGGCGCTACAAGATTTATCATAAGCGGACAAATATGACCATCAAGATGGACATTATTGACATGATCAGCAACATCACCAAACCATAGAACAGACATAGCATAAAAAACAGACTAGACAGCAATATGCTGAACTGTAGCAACACAGCATCATGTGGCATAGAGCAAAGGATGCTGCAGGAGTGTTCGGCAATCCACTGCTGATGCTGCTGATGGTGGACTAAACTTTGAGAACTACTGTCTTAAGACAACATAGGGAGGAGGTATGATATGCCAGTGTCTACACTTTCCAAGCCTTGATGCACAAGTGCCTAGTCCTCAAGTTCTGTCTCCTGCACTCATTGAGTGCATGGACAGTGCACTCGTATCATATGCTGGGACTCAGATGGACCAGAAATCTTAAAACATCTTTAGTTGAGTGAAATCAAAATAATAAACTGAAATTAGAGATGGACCGAGTCTGAATTTCTTGCCACGTCAGAGTTTTATGAGTTGAATTTTGACGAGTTCGAGTTTTTAATATTTAAAGAGTCTAGTTCTCTTGATGTTTTTTAGATTGACAGTTTGCACAACTTTCATTAATTATTTGGTTTTGCCTAAGCTAACACTAGGAAGTAGTAACCTGTAAGCACTAAAAGTAGTAGTACTTGTGTTTTTAGTTAGGTCAATTGTCATTTTGTAAATTTAAAATAACAATATTTGTATCTTTAGTTACGTCGATTGTTGTTTTGTAAATAAAAAAATTAGATTTGCGTTTTCAAAACAGAAAATCGGAAGGATTAATATTAGGATACCAATTATTTGCCTGAGTCCAAGTAATGCCGAGTACCAAAAAAATTGGACTGAGCAGAGTTCCGAACTGAGTATTGGTTCATCCCTCACTGAAATCTGATGAAGAAGTCCAGGATATAGACAACAAGCTAATCTAATCCATTACCTCTATAGCACTGTAATAATAATAACAGCTATAACAATAACAACAGTTAAAACAATAATAACAGGTATAATAGCAGTTATAACAATAATAACAGTTATAATAATAACAGTTATAACAATAATAACAGTTATAATTAGAATAGTCATAACAATAATAACAGCTATAACAATTATAATAGTAACAGTCATAATAATAACAGTTGTAACAATAATAACAGTTATAATAATAACAGTTATAACAATAATAACAGTTATAATTAGAATAGTCATAACAATAATAACAGCTATAACAATTATAATAGTAACAGTCATAATAATAACAGTTATAATAATAAGTTATAATAATAAGTTATTATAATAAGTTATTATAATAATAACAGGCATAACAATAAGTTATAATAAGAAGTTATAATAATAACAGCCATAATAATGTACACAGCATTAAATGATGGTATCTTCAAAGAAATTTTGTCACAAACATAATAAGTAGGAGAAAAATAATTAAAATTCAATTCATTAATTGCATCTATATAGGATCCCTTCAACACACCTACTCAGGAGTCATCCTAGCCACAACTAAAGAAAAAAGACATGAGTGACTTATAAAACCCAGTTCGGTTGATCAGAAGTCAAGCAAAACAGAAGTCAAGCAGACTATCACGGATAATCAAACCTAACCTAACGATATCTATAGAACCAAATGTATACATTCCAGAAATATTATGTATTATTAAGACACTTAATACAGTATACCTTTAACCTTTTAACAACTAGCTGCATTGGTTTCTCATTCACCTTGGTACATCTTTGTCGTCATCGTTAAAGGGTTAATCAACTCATAATAAGCACTGCACTCATGCTTACCTAAGAGATCTAACAAATGCATTTTAAGAGTTTACAAACAGCTCAGCAAATATTTAAGATTTGTTGCTGAGCTATGAACGCATTATTTTCAAAATCATCTTTTGAACTGCACACAGTTCGATTTGTCTTACCCATCTTAGTCAGTAACTGATGTCCTTTGTTTTCTTCTCCCAAACGCGACTCGGCGTTTGCTTGATAATACGGCTCAGAACTAAAGACATAAGAGACAAGAAGAGATAATCGTTCATTTAAATGTCATACACTAATATTCATCGCATGCCTATGTCTATGATAGGCCAACACTTCACACATGCCCAGACTCATTATATGCCTCGATTTAGCAACTGTTGACATTTATTATTATTATTATTAATATTACAGCAGTTTTATATAGTGCCTCTTCAAGGTATTCTACTCAGAAGCGTTCCCAGCCAAACCACGGTCAAACAGGACAGAATTAAGGCCAGAGAAAAACAGAGCAGATTGGCCTATTGGTGTGAGGCGCAATGCTGCTGGAAGGCCATTCCAGGTCGTTATTTATTACATGCACACATTTATCACAACCCCATCAACATGCTTACAATTATTATTATACTTAATTAGTATCTTCCATAGTGCCAGTGTCACAAGCGTGAGGCATCAGACCTAGGCACACCAACCCAACCTGTAACTAGGCCAAAATCGAGAATGTCAATCCACTACGACAGCCTTTAGTGGATAGAGTAATTTGGAAATGAAACTTATTCTGAGAATTAAATGACAAAAATCAAATGTGATTGAGCAGACTGAATAGAAACAGGGAGAAAATTCCGAAATTAGGTCCAGCAAATGGAAAATTTCGTTCATACAGAACGGTTCTAGTTTAAAACATTCATGATCACAAAGAAAATCAGATGACCTTATTGATTAGTGAGATGAAAGACGAGTAAGAGCCAGTTTTAGATACTATGCCTGGTTAGAGATCAATTAGAACAGTGGTTCCCAACCTTTTCCGAGTCGCGACCCCTTTTTATAATCGTCGAGTTACCCGCGACCCCGCCATATATATATCATGGGACAACCTCGATTACAGATACCGAAAACACAATGGAAACTAATTTATCGGAATATAATTGCAAATGTAATACAACCAAGTATTTTAATGATTTCTTTCAACATAATTATTGCAATGGCTGTACTTTCAAAATTCGTGGCTGAGTTTTTGTTAAAGCCAACCCCAAAATTATCATTCTCAGCAGGGGGAAATGCCTTCAATTTCAGGTAGGGGGGATAACTTTTTAGTTTTAAGAGGGAATATCTTGTCTTGCTAACACTGGCAACTGGGATTTGCCTCCATCACTCAGAAGGGATTGACGCCTCTGGTTCTCAACATTCAGTCTGTTTCTTGCCTTCGATTTGATGAGAAAGCGTTGAAAATCTATTTTTGCAGAGGTAGTCTATGTGGAGGCAAATGGAACAAAAAGCCGAAAGGCAAGCATAGTGACATTTCCACATAAGGACTCATACACGGCCCACCAGAACTGAGTCAACAATTTCTCATGATACAAATTACGTGCCGAAGAATCGTTGAGCATTATCCAAGAATTCATCCTGTACTTCATCGGGAATGCTGGTGGCTACATTTAGGGAAACAGATAGGTTTTATGAATTTCGTATGAATGCACACTGCCGAGTTTTTCAAACATAGCAATGTTTCCAAGATTTACTTTCTGACACCAGTTTTGCAGCTTGGATATATTGGATCATTTCGTCGCAGCTCATTTTGTCGCATTTTTAAAACCACACTAACCCTAACCCTAAACGACCCTCACCACGCATACCCTGACCCTAACCGACCCTCACTATGCTCAACCTGACCCTAACCGATATGCGACGAAATGATCTGCAACGAAATGATCTGCGACGAAATGAATGCGAAGAAGTGAGCTGCGACGAAATGAACGGTCACTGTAAAAGCCTGCAGGTTGTCTTGAAATTGGAGAATATGTGTTTCATTTCCCTGAAGTTTCAGATTCAGCTTGTTTAGGTGGTTGAATATGTCTAGGCTACTAAGTAAGCAACTCTTTTCTTCCAAACTATATCGCTTAAGTAGGCCACTTTTTGCACTTCCTGGAATGACTTGATTTAATCTCTCAACTCAAGAACATGGTTGACAACCAGTGAACAGCAGTATAGAAAATGAATAACTGTATTTTTAATATTATAACAACAGTGTTCTGTACAGGCGCCAGTTCCAACAGAATTGGATAACATAGACTAGACGTTACACCCCCAGGTTGGCAACCACTGAATTAGAACAAGATTTTATCATACACAGGAAGCCAATGCAACAACTTAAATGCATGATAAAGTAATGTAATATACTAGAATCCAATTGAAGACAAACACTCCACTTGGAAAGGTCCCAAATAGCTGGGCTCATATTAAAATTCAAATGTAAACAATAAAAAGCCACTTCAGCACCTCAAAATCTCAACTGCAATAAATAACATGATGGAAATGTCTAGTTCTTTTTAAGCAAAGAAGTAAAATGGTACAAAATAAAATAAAAATATTAGTATATTATGAAGCACATGGTTCCACATGTTTCTTTGTCTGAAACCTCGGTTCCAAAGGTCTCCAGCAAACCTCATCAAAACAAAGGCTTTGGAAACAGGATTTTCAAAACAGGATATCTGCAAACCGAAAGGGAAATATAGGTTGCTTGAAGATTCCACTTAAATGGAGTCCATGGAAAATTCCTTTGAGGTAGATTCCACTTAAAAGGAGTCCCTGGAAAATTCCCTGGAGGTAGATTCCACTTAAACAGAGTCTCTGGAAATGATCTCTTACTCCCCAGCACTGTATGTACTCACAAGAATCCAGCAGCAGGAGGGCTCTTCTCAACGGAACGTCTTCGAGCAGGCGATCGAGAACGAGAACGTGACTTAGATCGAGAGCGAGATTGAGACCTTGACCTCGACTTAGAACGCGACTTTGACAGTGAACTTCTCTGATACTCAAGCGGCGACCTTGATCTATTACAGAGAAAAAATTCAAGACTTAGAGCACCTTTCAAGTTGACTGAAAACACAACAAAGTTTCACACAAATAAAAAGCAACCTTGAGTTACTCTGAGCAGTCCCAAATATAAAGCATTAACATCCTAGCATTTACATGACAGGGTGAATGGCAAGCCGCTTACTATCCAATCCTGCCACTGAGAATGTTATTAATTTGGAACTTCTCTACCGCAAGTGTCCAACGCATAAGGCGAGAATCAATAGCACAACACACAGGTGAATATGCAGAAGGTCAGGCCATTGACAGACACGATATGAAAAACAAAAAAAATTGACAAAGATAGCTTGTAAGTTGAGAATGAAATTACATCAATCATTGAGCAGAAAAAAAGGATACAAGAAGAGAATTCTAAAATGTAGATCCAGCAAGTGAAAAATATTCATTCACAGTTCAAATCTAGGCATGAACAAAGATGAGATCTTGTCAAATTGTAGGACTGATTTTAGATAATGCCAGTCCTTTTGCTCAATATCGAATGCATCAATGCACCTTTGAAGTACTCACTTTGTAGCCAGGTTCACCAAGAGGGATTCATACAGCACAATTAATGCGTGAATGTGCCTACCAGCATGCATGCATTTATATGTGAATGCGAGTATGTATGCTACCAATGTAAGTAAGTTATGAGTGCATATATCTGGGGATATCAACAGGCTTCTCATAAACTTAAAATTAGCATTTTAACAACTAACTGATTATAGTTCACAAAATAATGACAAGTTTATCTTAATGCAAATGATATTATTTGCGTAGATAGAAATGGTTCACAACAAAGTTTCAAAAACCCCGAACCTTGATCTTCGAGAATTTCGCCGACGTGGCCTTGGAGATGGAGATCGTGATCGAGAACGAGACCTTCTACGTCCAACATTTCGATCCGCTTTCATCTTCTTAGCCTTCTGCTTTGCTTTGAAGAATTCAAACAAACCGAGCTTTTCCCATCCGTCGCTAAGATCAATTAAAAGCCAACAACCAATTGACAAAAGAACAGAACAGTTTTGCAGTAAATGCACATCACGAAATTACCTCTTGAAGGCAGCATTCCTCAACAATGCTTCCATGTCCCATAAGGGATGAAAGGAGATGCCCATTTCCTTCTCTTTTGGCTTCTATAATAATCATTAATTAATTGAAACTGATAAGTAAGCAGCAACATTAGATGATATAGTGGTAATAGGTGACTACAAGGTCAACAGGAGTCAAATTTAACCAAATTTAACTAAATGGCATTCTGCAAGGCACCCATCTGTCCTATTGCTAATTTTCAGGGAGTGAAAGGCTGACTGAGTCAACCTTAAGGGGCAAGAAGGAATCACACCCACATCCCTCTGATATTCATGTGCCCACGTGTTACCATTCACCCATGTCCCATGGCAATCAATGGATTCCAAGGCCTTGCAAATGGGGTCATTCATTGCTTATGCTTGTGGCAAACATTACTACATGGTGACAGACAAGTGTTGCAACACTGTATGTGAATAAATTGCCCAGGATTATTACATCGAGTGTAGGCCTACTTAGCAGTCTTGAAAATGCTATCTTTGATTTACATATCAAGCATCTTACCGATAAGACTACTCTGCCACACAGACCACCAAGATGCAACATGCTTTTATGGTACCATCAGTCCAAACAAAACTTCCAAAGCACACTCTTCCTTACTCGTCACCTTTTCTCAAAAGATTGTCAGTGCCTTAAAATTATCAGTGTCTTAAACTCATGCCATTGGTTTGATTTCATCCAGTCATGTTATTTAATTTATACAACACCTCTGCTAAATCGATGATACAAAGAAAGAGTCAGGCATTCCTACCTGTCCCTCGGTCGTTCATGCGAGGGCGGGCTGTAGAATGCCTCAACTGCAGCCAGGAGACGCTCCGTCGGAGGCATTGGAGGAGGAAGACGGATGTCCTTCGGATCCAAGGGTTTGTAGTCACAGTCCTCCAGCTAAGTGCAATATGAAGACAAGACTTCATAATAACCATCAGACTTAAAATTAGCCACAAAAGTCAAAACCCAATTTAACCACTCCCAGCATTACCTTTTCTCTACTTTCTATCAGGATGAGCATGTCCATTAAAGTAACATTCTCAAGGCTAACTGGCTGTAACAGCATAAGAAATGGGTAGCATACGATGTATGGATTACCTAGTTATCCTCTCTTTGTCTGTGTCTCTGTCTGCCTCTCTCCTTTACATAAAAATATGATTGGCATATGTGAGAATATGCAGTACAGCATTTACTTTTCTTTCCTTCTTCTTTTGTTTTGTGACACATGTCATGCTTATTCATACATCAATGCTACTTTTATTTTCTGCACTAATTCAATAATTACAAATTCCACAATCTAAGTGAATGCATCTTAGAAATGGTAATAGTGCATCAACGTTCCTACTCCACACAAGACAAACTAAAAACTAACAGTCATAGGTCGCACACATGGTAGACTCGTTCAGGTCCATGTTTATACAGCGTTTGAGGCGAAAGAAGCAACGCTCTGTTGTACACACACACCACAAATGACCAATTTACCGAAGAGCAACCAATGAGATTCATTGTGTGCTTTCGGTGGCAACACATAAGCATCACCAACATAAATTAAATTTCTGATTATGTGAATTATATAATAATAATAACTATGTTTCATTTCAAACTGACAAACTATAGTATGATTACAAGTACAGTATGAGCTGATAATGACATGTTATTACAGGGGTCCATCACATTAAGCTCGTTAGCGATACTAATTCAAATTGATATTTAAAACTGAAATCAACCAATAGGTCTAAGATAATGTTTATTCTGAAATTTGATATCGACCTTCTTCCAACATTTTTTGCTCAGAAGTGCACACGTCTAGAAGGCGTAATTGCAGTTGTACTGCAGAGCAATTGCGCGCGAAGGACTTGCTCAAGGTCCCTACACAGTGACGCCTCGGACGAAGGTCGAACCCGCTCGCTCAGCACACACCGAGTGTTACGGGCCATCTGCTACTTCTATGAAATTGTAGTGTATTCCATTAGAAAGCAACTCAGTACTGTTCTAACGAATTGACTCAAGACAATGCATTAATCAACTGAATCAACACTTGTACTTATCTTAATGAGTCCGTAATATTGCCCTCGTCTTACCTTAACAAGAGGTGCCATTAGCCCAGCAGGTAAGTCAAAATATGGCATCGAAGGCATCAGGTCAGCATCAGAATTAGGAGGCATAAGAGGTGGAATAGCTCCAGAAGTGAAACCTCCAGCAGGTGGAAAACCTGGCGGTGGTTTGCTCAGGTCTGGCAGATGAATCGTTGGTGGGGGTCCTGTACCTGAAAGTGGTGCAAGACCTCCAAAGTCACCCATCAGTGGAGGAACTTGACCTGGAAAGGCAACAAACAGGCTTCTTAGTTCTTAAGAGTTTAAAAAAGTGCTACGTAAGTGTCCACATAGATTTCACACACATTTTGTATGTATGCGCATATGTGTCCATATGCGCATACATAAACAAAATAAATAAAATATAATACATACATCTGAATAATGGTATTGTTAGTGTCTTTCAAAGACAACAGAGGCTCGTTACGATGATGTCCTTGGGAAACAAATTGAGAATTACCGTTTAACCCTTTAGCAACCAGCACATAATAGAAGGTAAGGCATAATCAAAAATGCTGGTTGCTAAAGGGTTAACGAAATTATGTTACATAATTGAGTCAATTTTCTATAGGTCTCCAACAACGTAACCACTATCAATGCTAAAGTGGAGCACTCAACGCAAGCATCACTTAATGCCATAAGTAACGTTAACTCATTTGTGCAGCTGGATACAAACTCCACCATACACATACATGCATCAGTCAACCAAAAAACATCCATCTAATACTCCAATTCAGTGATTCCCAAACTATGGGTCGCGACCCAAAAGTGGGTCGTGGTGTCTTGTCAAGTGGGTCGCCATGCTTCAGGTTCGCTTTAAAATAGTTCCAATAAATTCAGAAAAACAAAATGACAAATTGTTCTCTTGGCCTTTTTTGTTGTATTGTCACTACAGTACACTCCAATGAGTAGAGCCTAGTTTAGAGTGACATCATTGTATCGAGCATATAATATTCAATGCATGCATTGAAATTTGACGTTTAAATGCTAATTAAAATTTAACACAATATTGTTCGCCTTTGTGAGGTGGGTCGCGAGCATTCAAAGATTTTTGGAAGTGGGTCCCAAGACCAATAAGTTTGGGAAACACTGCTCCAATTGACTTAATATCTATCTTCCTGTCCACAGGCTGTTCACTGCATCTGAACTCTAAACTTGAGTTCAGCTTTCTCATTTGAGTTGCTACCTCTCTGATGGCATGGACTGACTTTATTAATATCATACATAATATACATTGACCTAATCATGATTGGTTCTACATACAATTCTAAATATAGCATCCAATCACTACATAGAGACCGATATCACGATTGTTCATCATTATATACACAATATATATACATAACATTAATATATATAAACCACTCTATGTACATTCAGCAACTCAGACAATATCATAGTACATATGACACTGCACAGTTCTCAAGCGAATGCAGTCAGATTCAAATTGGACAGTTTGGTTATGCCTACCATCTAACATACTTACAATCCAGTAAATACCTATCATCTAGTATGCTACAGGCAGCGGTTTAAAGTCCTTGACCTACCATGTGCATAGTCAAACTGCTGAGGAGGTGGGAGTGGTCCAAACCCAGGTGGTGGCTGGCTAAATCCAAGAGGTGGTGGAGGACCAAAACCTGGCGGAGGAAAGACCATCGGACCTCCAACTTGAGCCATTGACTGTTGTTGTGTTGAAGTCAGAGAACACTGCAACAATGCATCAACAGGCACATATTATAACGAACAAGAAATAATAATATGCACTCCGGATGTATGTACGTACATTTCCAGCTATCTGAGCGTGCAGATAGTGCATGCATGGATTATGTAAGTGAATATCTGCATACATGACATGGATACATGATATGGATACATGACATGGATACATGAACTGGATCAAAGCTGTACCGATATCACTTTTGGCTTATTATGCCGATACCGCACACAGCTGATTATTGAATTAGCCAATACCAATTATAAGATCGATAATTTCATTATTTGCTTAGTCAAAATGTTCGATTTGGAAACAGAAATGTACTAATGCAATGCAAGTACATGATAATAATGGTGACAAAAGACATAATTTTTTACGTCAGCACTGACTATTTCTGCCAATATAAATACCAACTGTTCTAATTACATTGGTTCAATTTTGAGTATGGTCGATTAATTGGCACTGTCTTAATCTGGATGTATGGATGAATGCATGACCTTGCATGTAAATAATTATAGACATTTATATGGAGCCTATAACTCCAAAAGGTGTCTTAGACAGGGTTTTTATTTAGATCATTCAAAGGACCTCGGCCAAAGTTACAATCTAGTTATTGATAAGAAATGCCAAACAGGAATGACAAATGCGATGCACAAACCTGTGAGGCCACCAATGGCTGTACTATAGGCAGAGGGATGGACAGCTGGCTAGAACCTATGCCACTAGGTGGCGCCTGTGTGATCAGTGCAGCAGAAGAGCCTATCGCCATCTGGGTAGATGCTGCACTGATCAGGCTTGTAGCTGTTGAACCTAAAACAGAAACAAAGAAGTCAAATGACGACAAATGGACCCTACTTTTGTACACACAAAAACAGAATGGTGAATTAAGTATTATTCATAAACAAAGACAAACAACCACAAACCAACACAAGCCAACTAAATAAGGAATGCAATAAAGAGTGTTCTTGTGTGAATTTACATGTGTGTGCATATATGTATGAATGTAAAGAGTAAAATGTTACGATCATCACTGCATGTGTAAATTGTGTATATGCACAAGTGTTTATGTAATACTGTATGTAAGCATACACATAATATGTTCAGAGTGAGAAATTATGATATGATCCCCACTGTGAGTGGGGTATATTTGGTTTAGTAGGTGCATGTTAGCAACCAAATTGTAAGTGAGTGCTGTATTCATGTGTGAATGTGGTACATCACTTTACTGTTTGCAACACAATCAACCATGTGATGCACGATGTACGAATGTTAATAAACATGTACGTATGCTGCATCCCATCACAAGGAGGAATGTGTTTCAGTCTATTTGGCAGATTCTGGTCACAGACTTATTTGTTCTGCAGTGCAATGAAACCTGATTGTAACACTGGCCATGACTTTGATCATCCAGCATTGAAGCCTTTGCTGTGATTTGCTCTTTGCTCTGGAATAACTTATTTAGCAACTGTGATACAAACTCTGTGCTTCTTCTCCGGAAACACTTGAAGACTGACACTCTGTTAAATTGTGCCTTTGCATACCTTGGTTGCCAGCACCTCTGACGAGTTTCTCTAGAACCGGTGTTAAATAAGCTTTCAACTACAATTACAATGATAAGACCACAGTGGCATTCACGACATGATGGTTTACTCTGGAGAAGTAACTGCTGCTCCATAGCTGTGATCTGGCTGTTCCAGTGGTTGACAAAGTCCTGGTGTTGTTTCTGAAGAGCCAGATATCGAGCATTCATTTCCGCCGAGATTTGTGTCACCTCGTTAGCATGATCCGTTATTAGGCTTGCCTTTGATAAAAACAAATCTCAGTCATCTAAGAAAGTTTTATACATACACTGTGTATGAGAGGGTCAAATGAATTTGGGAAGGACTGGGGACACCTGGTGAACGCTCATTTCGTTGCAGATCATTTCATCGCATTATATTTCGTCTCAAATCATTTTTTGACATTCATTTCGCCAGGTTATGCATCCTGGGAGTCGGTTAGGGTCAGGTTATGTGTTGTGAGGGTTGGTTATGCGTTGTGAGGCGAGGGTCGGGGTTAGGGGCGATTTTTAAAAAGCGACGAAATGAACTGCGACGAAATGAACTGCGATGAAATGAACCGGAACCTGGACACCCACCCTCGAGTGCCATGGCTGAAAGTGAAGTTCTTACTCATAGCTACTTCTCAGAGTTTTCTTAAGATACTGCTCCCAACAAAATTAGCTACAGGTATCCACTGAAACTGCTCAAAATTATAGTCTATGTGGCAAAGTTAACACAACTAGCAAAAGGCTTCCACACAAGCTCCTCAAAAGCACGACATATGCAGGTAAAGTAAACACAGTTGGTAAAAGGCATGCAGGTAAAGTAAACACAGTTAGTTACAGGTATAGAAGTCCCCATCAAGTATGGTCGACAGTGATAAAGGTTATGGTAGGAGGAGACTAATAAAATTCTAGGAAAGTATAGGCCATTAAGGCAAAGGCAACACAATAGTTTATATTCTTATATCGAAATTTCTCAGAAGCATGGTTTAACCCTTTCACTGCAATGACGACAATGTATCGTCATCAAATTGCAATCCTTTACGCCTAGGACGACACCGTATCATCACAACAATAGTTCAATCTCGTGTTACAATAACACTACGCGTATTAGAATACAACATTATCACATACTGCAATGATAAAAAAGTAACTTAAAATAATATTTCATTCGGTAGATGGCGGAATTATCGTTTTTTTACGGCAGCATCTTTCAGTGTGGATTTTTTAGTTAACTTGAGTTCATTGTTTTTATATCATCGTTATTACATCGTTGCAAGAAAAATGTGGTTTTTATAACAGGTGTATAAAAATGTAAATAAAATATAAACATTTATAAATAAAATAAAACAATTTTAAATAAATTTACTAATATGGCAATGAGACGTTGATTTTCAGCTGCTCAAGTAAGAGATTTATTGATGTGGCGTGACGCGTGGCACTAAAACATCGTGACGCAGCGAAAGGGTTAAATAGGTAATTTGAGAAGGTAGCTAACTATAAGTGATCGACTGTCATACCTGATAAGTAGACATGCCAGAGTCAGGGTCCTTCATACGCTACAATTGCACAGAATAAAAAAACAAGTTCTTAATAAACTACATATAACACCCTTCCTTGGCAATAGGCAAAGATTTTGGTTCAGAAGAATAGATCCCAGACACATAACTTGGTAAACATTTTCGTTTGTTTGCGTAATAGAGTTCATATGACAAAAAGCTGGTATTTAACTGGTGGTTGGACCTGTAATCAACAGTAAGAAAATCAACAGTTATCACATAACGTAATCAACAGTTATCACATAATGTAATCAACATTTATTACATGCAGATGGGAGCTTGAAAATGCTGTAAGTAGTTTATTTTGCAATTTGTTAATTAGCTGAAATGATCACATGGTCCAATGGCAAGGGACAGTTGGGTACGCATGGCGGCAATTCTGCCTGCTTAAGTAACTCAGTATGTAGGCAGTTTGGCTCCCTACTCTTGATGATTTTTCTCGAAGGACTGAGAAAAGTTTTCATCGTGTATTGAGTCAACATTGAAGGGACACGTAGCCGTTAGCTTATCATCTTTAGTAACAAACACTTTCCTTGGATAAAGTATACAACTAAAAAACTATTAAAACAACTTACATCAATGACACCCTGGTCAAAATAGTTGTTACTCTCCCAAAGACTAAGCAGCTGAAATACAAAACGTAAATATTATTATGCTTTGGCTTTTCGAATAATAGTAAATAACAATTTTTTAGGTAATTAACCCCAAGCTTTCATCTTTCTCGCAAATGCTGCTCACTACAACTCCAGTCACCATAACCCTGAAATGCATAAATTCATGCGCTGGGGTCAATTATGGCCAAGCCATTTATGTTTCATCAGGAAACCATGGTTATATTAAAAGATCATCTCAGCAACAGTCAGACACAGAACACCTCATCAGAGAAAACTATACCCAGTCAAACAAAACCACTACAAAGACATGCCTAGTCAAACTAAATAACACCCTGAGAGACACAACTAAACAGATATCCACAAATCCAAACCCATTTAGGCAAAACAAAGCCAGACTAAAATGTTAAACAAGTCATATAAACTCAATCCTATAAATACAAACCAAACCTAGTAAATGAATCCATGATCTGACTAAATTAAACCAGGTACAATAAAATTAAACCCAGTCAAATAAATCAAGAAAAACAAACCCTTGTCAGTTTCAACTTTCGTTCTTCATCAACATCAAGCTGAGAAACGCAGAAAGCAGGAACTACAATATCCTCCAACAGCTTACGGAGATCATCCACACTTTTGCGCATACTGCAACAGAATTAAACCTCTCAAGTACCCCATATCATCTACAGATTAAAAAAACTAAACAAAGTCAAAATCTTCTAACGTCGAATTCATCGCAAGGGATCACATATATGCTGAGATGCATCAGATATTTTGCTTGAAGTGGTTCTTTGGGTACATTACCAGCAAAATAAATAAAATGATGGAACAACACATTCCACTAATTGTATGAACAACAACAAAAGGCTAAATGGTATAATACTTACAAAAATCAAGCTCTACACTTATTGTGTACCTAGGTGTGAATATGCAGTTGGATAAATAAAGAATATACACACTTAAGAATAGAAAGCACATAAACACCTTTACCAAATCATACTATGCCAGCCTTGTATAACTGATTTCACTACACATGGGTTCAATTTCAATCCTCTAGAATTAAGCTGATAAGCAAGACCAATCTCATGGAGAACTGTTTCTGGCATAAAGAGGTGAACAGAAGGACTATGGTTTGCTAAGATTAATTACCAGTGATGAAGTACATCGTTAATCAAATAAATCAGATGGAGACGCAGTTCAAATGTTGCATCCTTATCCAGAATCCTGAAAAGACATTAAACTTCATTGATGCAAAATTTGCTAAATATTATAATTATAACTAATATTGCAGAACAGTTATTACCAGCATCTGTCATTACTTTGTCATCATCAAGACACACAAGATGCCAACAAAAGTCAAAGTCAACACAACAAGTTATATAAACATTAGTTTAAGATGAGAGTATCTTACAAAAAGGCCGGGGTATTTAGAATGGTTAAGTAATTGTAATACTTATTCCATACTTGCAATCAACCTCATCATCTCTGTCTTCTTATTGCAGCTCTGACTTCCAAAGAGAAGGAGGCACAGATGCAGCAGAAAGACATTTCAGACAGAAGTATTTACTATTTATGCACCTGAACAATTCTATAGATTGTATCAAGAACTTCAAATTATAAAACGGTCAAAAAAGGTAAAAATTTAGGGTATGCGGACGTTGCAACTCAGATGGTTCATCCCCGGATGTTTCACCAAGCGGACTGTTCATCCCCGGACATTTCATCCTCAATAAAAAATGTTTTGTTGCTTAGCTACTTCGTAGCAATTCTCTCTTCGTGCCACTACTTCAAACAATAATTTCTTATTCTTAGCAGGGCAACTGAAAGTTGAATACGTCTCACAATTCACTTGACATAATTATGATATCAGTCTTAGGCCTAATTAGCAGGGCTAATTAAAGTTGATACGTCTTACAATTCACTTGATGTAATTATGATATCAGTCTTAGGCCTAATTAGCAGGGCAAATTAAAGTTGACACGTCTCTTAATTTGTTCAAAAATATTCGTGAATGGATATGAATGCTGAGACGATTTATCTGCGAGCGATCGCTCATTTGTCTCATTGCTAATTTATACTATAGCGAACAGTGACACCTTTGCAGACAATATTTTGTTTTCTCAGTGTAATTTAATTGGTTCCATGAATTGGTCATAACTTTACATCAATTGTAGGCCACTATGTTCACAAAGAGTCATTCATTAACATTCATGCAATAAATATTCGCTTGCAATATCACATGCTAAAGTTATTCGAACGTTGTATTAACATTTCTTGACAAATTAAACTGGCTAGCGAAGCAATAAACATTAATTAGACTATTATTGGGAATGAAACGTCCGGGGATGAAACGTCCTATGATGAACAGTCCGCTTGATGAAACGTCCGAGGATGAACCGTCCGAGATGAATCCTCCAGGAATGAAACCTCCTAGAATCCAAATTTAGAGAAGTCAAGAATTCTGCTTGGGCTGTGTATAAGATTTCCAGGGCTGCAAAAAGCATTGATTGTCGACTCGGTTGTCTCAAGATAAGAATAAGAAGCTAGTTGATGCATTCTGGGATTTTGTAAGGACTTCTGTAAGATGGTTTTACAAGTGAAAAGGCACAGTTTCCATGACCATATTGTGACCCGCAAGTACATAAGATAAGAAAGCACACAGCCATAATCTAACAATCCAATCAACTGGTAATCAACAGACATTTATAACACCAGCATCAATTATTAAATGTATCAAGTGAACTCATAGTCGGAAGCATAACCCATTAACCGAAACAAGTCAGAGAAAAATTGACTGACTGGAAATCGATCATAATTCACTATGGCTGAATTTGTTTGAACTTCTGCCAGAACATCCAACCTTTCAAGTAAGTACTTTGTTATAAGTTCTCCACTCTTTGGTGATGTGAAGTGTGTGAAGATCCAATTTTTGCCATTCTGCAAACACAAGGATTTTACACAGATTAAACAAACATGACTGAATATATCAGTCAAAAGACTTACAATATCACAATGCAGAACGCATTCATAGTTTATAAGAGTGCTTCATATATCAGAGCACGGCATAAATTATGGCCATTAGAGTGAAAATATCATTTCCGATTAAGAAAAAAACTGAGAAAATATTACTTGAGACTTCAACATGAACACTTCTAGGTATACTCTCAGAACATGGAATATATTATTCCAAAGGAAAAAAAAGTTGTCTAGTCATCAAGAAACAAAATGCAAGGTAAAAAATATGACAGCTTAAGCAGTATAGAACAACCAACTTCAAAATTAAATGAATTATACCCCAAACAATTGGAATGAACATGTAATATATGCAACAAAATGTCAAATCAACAAAGATAACAATAATAAATGTAAGTAAGTAAGTGTAGTCTTTAATACATCATTTTAAAATGAACAATGGGACATCAATACTTGAAAGCAATTATAAAAACCTTAATAATAATAATTAATGATGATAATAAAATGAAAATTTCAAAATTGTGCAAAATTTGAATAGCAGCTGTACAACATTAACGAAATAAAGTCTTTCCCATTAATGTGGTCGGAGCACGATATTACGGTTGTGCAAGTGAGGTGCAAGGGAGAATCTGGTCTTACGGGTGGGTGATAACAATCCACGAATGACATGCACTGGGCATGACAACACTACAGAGAAGAGAGACTCATCAGCATTAGCATACAGCTCTTCAATGGTAGGGGTGTAAGTAGGTAAATATCCTTGGCATAATTGTTTATTATCTAATTGTGGTGGAACACACAACATAATGGAGGCCGTTTAAAGTACACCCATGAGCCACAAAAAAACTTGTGTAACAATGAGCTCAAGTGACAGCGAGTTACCAAACAGCAGGAACACTACAAAACCTACAGAAATGGCATCTTTGGTGCAGGAATCGATGATTGGCAACACAATTTTATCGAGTTCTTCCAGAGGGATGTCACATTCTTGGCTGAGACATGAAATGTGTTCCTTTTCTGCTGTAACAATTGCCTCATCGATCATGACCTGCAGTAAAGATTCATGGAAAACCATTACAATCAAAATTACTGTCAAAATGTCTGAATGGGAGAGTATGCATTGCCTATTACCCATTATCAGCATAGGGTAACAGTTATCTCCAAAGAATTAAGAATTCTGAGGGGAGTTTCACTTCAAGCAAATGTCAGTTGATGCCTTTAGCATTGAGAAAACAATTCCTAAAGAAGTTATTACATGCTACTGGAATGGCCTTCCAGTAGCATTGCGCCTCACACCAATAGGCCAATCTGCTCTGTTTTTCTCTGGCCTTAAGACTGTCCTGTTTGACCGTGGTTGGGCTGGGAGCGCTTCTGAGTAGAAGACTTGAAGGGGCGCTATATAAAACTGCTGTAATATTAATAATAATAATAAATCATATTGAACTGTTTTGTTTGTAGGTAAGTGTTCTGTGTTGCTATATAGAAGTGTGGGTAGATGCCAAGTGTGGCCCAGGATGTGATCTTCATGTCTTCAATGGTCTGGTTAAACACAAGTCAGGCATCTCAGTTGTCCAGTTGTCCACAAAACAGAAGCAATTTTGATTAGCCCACCGTACCACACTGACAACAATCATTGAGGGGACATAAATTAAGTTATCTTTAGCAACTGTTGACTAATGAATATTATGATAGATACAAAGTTGGAACCTCTTCTGATTTTAGATAGCTTACAACATGTACAGAAGTTTTGTCAACATCATAATATTGCAAAAGAAGTTTATCAAAAGCACTACAAACATTATCTCAATATGTAAAACAAAAATTATATCAGTAAGAAATGCTCAAATGAAACACAAACATGCAATATTTCATAGTGGCTAATATGCAGTGTTGTGTGCAAGACTTGAAACTTCAAGACCAAGACAAGACCGAGACAGTGAGGTGCTGAGACCGAGACAATGAGGTACCAGGACCAAGACACTAGGCTTAAGACAGTACGAGACAGTAAACGACAAGTGATCCTATATAAAATGATGCAAAATACTAATGTATAAGTTTTCGGGACTAAGGTTCATGACAGTTAACGCGAAACTTATCGAGATCTCTTGTTCGAGACAAGACAAGACTTTCACTTAAAGACAGTTTCTAAAAATTCGAGACACTACCTCGAGACCGAGACCGCAGGCTTCCAAGACCGAGACACTAAAAAACCGTCTTGAGGCCGAGACACTGTCTCGAGACCATACAACTCTGCTAATGTGCCATCTTTTCACCTCTGTGACCTATCAAAAACTTGGTCAATGTGACACCAAAACTGATCACATTAGCAAACTGCATACAAATGTGCACTGTGAGAGGCGTTTTATAAGTTCGTAAATAGAACAGACTAGAATGCATGTGGTCGACCTGTTGTTCCTGAAGAATTCGCTGATATTGAGCTGCAAGATTCGTCTCACTGCGCTTGATTTCTTCCTGAGCGATCTGACGTTGCGGTTCGAGCTGGTCCTGAATGATCTGTGCCTGTTGGATGTGAGATTGCTGCTGCTGCTGCTGTTGCCATGGTGCTGTTCGAATCGCCTGCTGGGTGATTGCTTGCTGCACCATCGCCTGCTGCTGGGCCATCTTCTGCTGCTGCTGCTTCAAGACTAGAATAGAAAAGAACCTTATACACCTCACTTACAAAGAGCCCCTATTTGCAATACACACAGAAGTACACCACTGCCTTACCTAATTGACATCTATTATTAACTTTATAAATAAAGCCTTTCGAGATTATATTGTATTCAGTTAATTTTGATAATAGTATTGTAGATCTATCAAAACGCAGCCATTTACAAAATAACTATACGTTGCTTTAAGAGATTAATGTATTGTTCAAGATACGTCTTTACGCATCAAGTGAAGTAAAATCATTTTAGCAAACGGTCTAATACATGTCCTCATACATCATGTGGGGTAGGAAGTTCTTTTTATCCTTTATTGGGGGAACGAGCGGATGGAGCCGTATATGCAGATGATGCTGTAATGGAGGCCTCAGCTCCAAGGCATGGCAACTCAAATCTAAAGATCACCTCAAGAGGCAGCCATGGGCATGAAGTATTGGTGTCCACTCGCTAATACGAAGGTTCGATAGTCAGAAGATTCTATACTACGACATTAGTTTAACTACAGGCTGGATTAATTGATGAAAATAATGTGTAAAACTGGGAGCTGGATTAATATGAAAAGAATCATGCCAAAATGGAAGCTTGATGAATGAAAAAATGGTGCAAGCTAGCTTCTAGCCAATCGCAATACTTTTCATCAATCCAGTTACCATTAAAACCACCATCTTATCACCTATCGACCGGACGCCATGCAATCTTCAGACTATCAAACCTTTGCTTTGGACTATCGAACCTCTAGACTAAATAGACACAGAATCCAAGTATTAGTCTTCTGATCTTTCCACAGATAGCTACATTCACAGAGGACACAACTGAATCATAAAGTTTGAATCTGTTTGCAAACATTGCTTTTAAATCATATAAAGAAGTGTACATACTTGCTTGTTCTGTGGTCACTCGATACTGGTAATAGTTGAAGTAGTCTCCAGAGAAAAGGAACGAGAATTTCGGATTGTCCTTCTGCTTCTGCTTCGTCATTGACTCAAATTCCGGTCCATTGCGTGCAACAAAGTTGGCCAACTTGTCAATTATGTTTTTCAGTTCGGAATCTGAAAAATTCACGATACTATCGGAAAATTTTCCTAATTTCATTTCTCCGATACTTAATTTTATAAGACATACAGTGTGCTATGACGTACTGTTCGTTCATTCATTCATTTCGATAACTTATATAGTGCCTCTTCAATGGAAACTACTCAGAGGTGCTACCAGCCCAGCCACGGCCAAAAAGAAATGACTTCGGCAGCTTACAAAAGGTAGGTAGGTCATTGTAAGGGAAAAGACGGAGGGCAACCAGGAGCCCATTCCAGATGGATGGACCAACCACTGAGAAGCTTGACGCAGCATTAGCGACGAGCGCGGGCTCTGGACACCAGAAGCTTGCCTTTTGCAGAAGAGCGCAGAGCTCTACGCGAAAGGAGTTCAGACACCGGATGACACAGTTCATAGGATGGTACACAACCAGAGAGACACTGCCAAACTAGTGTCACAATGCAGAAAGTAATGCACTGTTGAACCGGTAGCCAGTGAAGGACATCGTGCATATAAGCTGAAACTGGTGAAAATTTAGGTATATGACCAATAAGCCTGGTCGCAGAGCGAAGAACGCGATCTAAACACACCACTAAGGCACAGGGAAGACCAGCCAGAACAGCACTGCAGTGATCAATTTTGCTGATTACTAAAGCATGAATGAGGACTACTGAAACCTCAAAGGCAAGAGAGCGAATAACTGCACGAAGCTGACGCAGCTGTTGTATTACAGTCATTATCAGTAAACGCAGTTTCCAAGGCATGGTGACTCACAAGTTTATAAGAATTATTCTTACTCTTAATTGGTTCTCTCAGAATGTGGCTACAATGTTTTAATTTGAGACTAACACAACATCATGGTAGAAGTTTACATTGATCAGTATGGTGGCAACAAAGGCTCTACATAAACAATAGAATAGAGTGCTGAATCTACAACAGTCAACTGCCTTCACTCTACTGAGGTCAATGTGTATGGACACTTGAGAAAATTCTTCATTCACCGTTGCTCAGTGCCACGCATTAATCCCTGGTCGCCAGATTGAGCCACCTAATAAATGCGTAATAATATTTTGTCCATTATTTGTTAGCTACTTGAACAACTGTCAGTGTGGAAGGATGCAGTAATCCATTCTATTGAAGTCTGGAGTGGCATAGCTTTATAGGTGCCCCAACATTGAATTTTGGGCAAACTACTATTAGTGGGTTTTACTTCATCTTAAATTGTTGCATTCTTTTATGTCAGGTGATTGGTTTGCCTTAAATAGACACCGACTACATATCTGTGTGCTATGGCGCACTGTGTTGTTTCATATTTCTTCACTCTGAAAGCATAAATGCTCTAGTACGCGTATTTTTTGGCAATGTGATGAATAATGTTCAAATAACACAAATGATACGGGTCGATTACGGTCAGGTTAGGCATCGTGAGGGTCGGTTAGGATCAGGTAAGGCGCAAGGCATTGTGATGACTAGTGAGGATCAGGGTTAGGGTCATTTAGAAGTAGAAGTAATTTTTTGTGAGATGTGTGTTGCCGAAATTTCGGCCGCAGAAGCACCAAGCGCTTATAGTATAAGATATTCATGTTGATTAACCAGACAATCTTGGAGCATAAATATCGCGTTGCAGTAGTTCCAGTTTAAGAACACTGTGTGATAACAAGGATCAACTTCCACGTAAGCAGAATCTTTTTAATCAATCCAGCTTCGTTTTCGGGGATACGGCGGAAATCAGTTTCGGGGATTCGGGTTTCGGCGATTCGCTACGCACCCGTCGGGACTGCCTGGGAACGACGATACGCACCAATCACAACGTGCACATCATTTGCCACTGCGGAAGAGCAAAAGATACTAAAATTTGCATGCAAGTTGAAATCCCGGTTGTAATAGTTTGCCGAATATTTGTACAGGTCAGCATTGTCCGAATTTATCTTTAGGCACTATGTGACATTAAATCAATCGACAAAAAACTTGGCTATGACCAAAAACAAGCAAACGTGTACAAGCAAACATTTTAAAACAAATTCAATATAATCCTATATCATGCCCTTCCCAACAAAAGTTCAAACCTTACCATCGGGAGCTTTCGGGAAATCCATTATTATCAGGTTTTTTTACAGTAATTAAAGAAAAACTGTCTAAATTCTCACAAATCTACCGGAAGCAGCACGCTGCTACCAATGCCATTGCTAGCACAAGGAATTAATGTTTTGAGAAATGGAAAGTCGAGCATAAATTAGACATCCGGCGTAACATTGATGTGTGGCGGCATCTGTGTGCTGGTTATAATCGTAATCTCCAAATTTCTACAGCGTCACTTGAAAGCCAAGCGCAGGGCACCAGCTTATTCACGAGCGCTGTGTAAAATCAAAAGTGTTGTCAAAAGGATAGTCTGTGTGAGGTCAAAGTTCGGTTTCCAGGAGGCTAGCAAGGAGGCAGAGTAGCTGTCAAGGGGTGTCGCTTTGGTCGAGGATTGACAGGTTGTGCTTTTCGAAAGAGACAAAACTGTGTTGCTTTCTGCGAGCCGTCACCATGATCATGATCATGATCATCATCATCATCATCATGATCATGATCATGATCATGATCATCATGATCATGATCATCATCATCATCATCACCATCATTTTGTCTTTGATTGTGCTATATGCCGTTTATTGAACAGCAATATTGGCTTTTGTAGCATGAAAGTGTACTATAGTTATACTCTATATACCTGTACATAATTTTGACATTAGACCTAGTGATCGAGCGCTCGATCAGTACTTTCGTAGCCGTTTTTGCTATAGGGATCAAAATATGAAACCAATATACAGGTCATCTGTGTTAAATACTCGATCCAGATGAAACAAGTGATAAATATCCCTAGCAACAGATGCTTGCCTTCATATACGAAACAGCTATTATTTCTCTTATCCCCTTCGATTTTAGCGACTCAAAACGTTTAATCACAGACAACTAGGTCAGTTTAAAGGACACAATGTCAAGATAGAAAATAATGAACTGCCTGAGAGAGTTGTAATGAGTGGACTACCCAAATGTACCCTACTTAATTTTATTTCAAAGCCAGGGCCCTACAGAGAGAATGTGACGCATTTGGCCCATCACATTTTCTCAAGCAAGCAGTTGGAAGGTAGTTCTGTGTTGACCTCAGATCTGAGGTTAACACAGAACTTTCTTCGAACACCTTAATCTCCTCGTGTCAGACTGAATGCAACATATTCATTCAACGCCTCTGAAGTTTTCTTGAATTTGCTGGTATCCTGCACTTGGCTTTTGAGTGACGCTTTAGAAGTTTCCATAAGTTAACGTTTACAATTAGAGTTCGCAGCAGATTTTTATACTGTACGACATTCTATTTTCGTCTGTGCATTTAGATTGAATTTATTCTTGTTGAATTGTTTACTTGTAGAGGAAATTAATTATCAGAAATTAACCAAAGGAAGATACACGGATCTTAAACTGACGTACACCGAAACTGACCAAAGTAAATTAACAGAAAAGAAAAAGAAATCTAGAGCAAAACTGAGAGTAGGGAAGTGAAAAAACACAGAATGAACTGAGAACGGAAATAGAAAGTAATGAAACAATCTGACCATGAGTCCTTAGCCGTCAGACAGGTCCACGTATACAAAACTGCCGGACTTCTTATATGCCACACGCATCCCACAAGTGAGGTGATTTCCCATTGTCTTCCTTCCTCACAGACAATTCTGGGCAATCAACTTATCCGGGGTCCCTACGCAGTGGCCTGAGGTAGATTCGAATCTGCGCCCTTCCAGTAACACGGCATAGAACTTATACTGCTACACCACCGCATCCTACATTCATCAAACCTAGTATAAAGCAATTAATTCTGTAGCTTAGAATTCTAAAACTTAACTCAGTACTGTAGTCCTTCCCGTGTAGGTCTTCGTATCGAGCAACGCAACTCATCCTCCACTCGTCTCCTCTGTCCATCGCCAGCTCCTTCTCGGTCTCGTCCCATGACATCTCCACTCTCTAGGCATCCCAGCTTCCAGCTAGTTCTAAAAGACAAAAGAATAATGCAAAATGCCGTAGAGTTAAGAAAGAGAGTGAACTAGATAACAGGGAGAAAAAGATGAATAAGTAGGATAAATTGCAATTGAGCAAACAGTAACTTTATGCCAAAATAATTTTTTTTCAACGGCAAAGCATAAGGACTATGTTGTCAAAAGTTTTCGTAAAAAATCTCGTTCCATTCATCCACGACAGGGAGGAAGCCAGACCTAAGATAACATTTTGGGCACAAGAAAAGAGCAAATAGGTTTAGAAGACAAAAAAAGAGGGAAAATAGACATAATAGAGTTGTAAACAGACTTGAGACAAGCAGAAGAGAAATTTAGCAAAGAGACAGGCAGACAAGACAGAAAATGCTCTGTGTTTCATTATGCTGGGCGATATTTTGCTACATACATGTAATAAGCATCTTCCAAATGACCTGACGATTTTATTAGCAGCCAATCTATGGGATTTATAGTTAAAACATTCATAAAAACCAAAACTAACCTAGCTGTTTGCACGACAGTCGGTCAACTGGATCAAGTTATTTGCTCCGGACTGGTGCTGAGATCCTTCAAGTGAATAGCATCACACGACCATTGCAGCCGGAGACAGCTCAAAGACATCTCGAAGACAACAGGTAGCACTATATGTCAGATGCCACAGCGCCTCTACCAGGACGGACGGTGCCAAAACTGCCAGAGTTCTCTGGCCTGAGGCATCCAGGATGGACGGTGCCAAAACAGCCGGACTTCTCTGGCCTGAGGCTTCCAGGATAGACGGTGCGAAAACAGCCGTATTTCTCTGGCCTGAGACTGCCAGGTTGGACGGTGCGAAAACAGCCGGAGTTCTCTGACCTGCGTAACGTATAAACCTGCTGATTTTGTCTAAATCTACACGGTTTCTCAATTGAGTAGGCCTAGAGCTAATTAAATCAATAAAAATTGTTAAAATGTTATAGATAGATCAAAATAGCGGACTTATTTTTGCATAGTTGGCGCCACAATCGTCTGGACTACTTAAGCTCGAAGTTCTTGTCTTTTGCCATGGCTGCTAACTGCTGCCTGCGTGGAAATACTTGGGTTATGGTTAAAAAAGAATATACCTACGAGGAACAGTACTAGGTCCATACAATCCAACGCTGAAAGTTTCTAGCACTAGTTCTTCAAAACACGTGACCAGCCACAGAGGACAGCGAAACTAAAGGATCGATCTTGTGGCTATGAACTGTAAACTGGTCAGGGTTCCTAACCAAACCGCTGACCGCGGGTACAATGACAATTAACACGTTGAATATCAACATGTTGTCACACTGAACCGCGTAATTAACTCATTATTGGTATTTTAAGCACTAAAAAATATGTTCAATTTCATGAACTTTTCAATCTACAATTGATATTCGATTATCTATAGTGACTCTCAGTGACACACTTTACAGACCTAGCTCACATTGACACTCGGTTATGGCCAACATTTACTCATCGTCTCTATCTAGACCTCGAGTCTCATCAGCTCTTTTGGCGTAGAAGTTTTTAAACTCGCCGATAAATGGCAGTTAAAATCAAGGTCTGTAGCTAATGATGGCTAACTCGATCTTTAAATTGAAAAATTCGATAAGAAATCGTTGTTTTGTAATCAGTTGAGTAACTTGAGTTTACCTGCTACCCCTCGAAGAAAATTCAATCGAAACAGAAGCAGAATACGGAAGAAATTCGCAATAATCTGGAACATGTCCGCCTTCTTTGCGATTTGCGCTGCAACTGACAAATTAATTGAGTCAGAGACTGAAGATAATACGATTACGTAATCGTAACGTCATTTTTGCCTTTCGTAAAGTGCAACGTTTGTAATTTTTAGGATGCAGTCTGAATTATCTGTTAGCCTCTATGGTAAGTAAGTAAGTTATGTTAGTATATTCTTTGTTAATAACGACGATAAGCCTAATCCTTGAAAAGGGGCTGTGTTGGAATAGACACCGTAGTTTGCAGTCTGTTAACAGAGACGGTCATGAAAAACTATAGGAAGACGAGTTGTAATGGTCCATGGACATAGGCTCATAGGCTAGAGACGAACGCTTCGTTCAAACACCGCGAGCAATAATTGCTCACGTCTAATTATATTTCTCGCTAATTTGTAAAATACCTACTGCATAAAGAATAAAATGGATTGATCTATGAATTGGCTTCAAGCAACTTCACAAACATTCGCTACGTATTGTTTATTTAACTTGGGCCCCCGGCGCCCCACGCACATAAATGTCCAATGCAAATAAAAGTAGGAGATTGTTGATTAAATGGCGCAGACCATAATTTTATGTGCCAAAAAGAAGAAAGAGTCCGGCGTCCAAAAAGATATACTAATTGCCTTTGCAGATAAAATTTACTGTGTCTCACTGTCTGCATTGTAGTCGTCATCTCCGAACTTCCAAAATGGCACTTCCAAGGACATACTCCTATAGTTTTAAGCTATATTAATTATGTCGCAGCGTATAATACATGCATAAATCAGCCAGCAAGTAAATCGGTGAATTGACTGGAATATTGCTTAATAAGTATTACGTCTACCATGATGCCATCCACTTAGTGTTAGTCCATTTAACAGCCCATTTAACAGTTCATTTGACAGTCCATTTAACAATTCATTTAACAGTCCATTTAACAGTCCGGGTTTATCGATTATAATTTAGTTACTGAAATGCGCAAATTGACAAGAATGAGAATTAGCAAAATCTTGTAGCCATTCGTTGACAATATTAGAATTGGTTATTTGTAAATTCGATTAGACAGTCGATTAATTGATTTTTTTAAATTGCCAATCAGTTAGAATTAATATTAGCTACTGAAATGTCCCAATCAATACGAATTAGAATTGAAAACCCTTTAGCAGCTGTTAGATTAGAATTAGTTGCTTGTCAAATCGATTTATAAAATCTAATTTGCTGATTAGCTGGTTGATTAGTTTCTCATCTCCGCCATCAATGGTCTAACAATTCATCTTTTCATTTTTGTCTCACAGATCCCTGGACAGCGACCTAATGAAGGAAGTGATCGGTGCCATGTCCAAACGCAAGGTGGCGCCAGGCGAGCACGTGATCCGTCAGGGCGACGACGGCGACAATTCCTACGTAATCGAGAACGGTATCTTTGACGTGATCATCCGTCGCGAAAGCGATCAAAGCCAGAAGGTCCTCCAGTTCGACGGTCGTGGCAGTTTCGGTGAGCTTGCCCTCATGTGCAACATGCCTCGGGCAGCGTTGGTGTTGGCCGTGACCCAAAGGACCCTCTGGGCCATGGACCGAATGTCCTTCCGGCGGATTGTCCTTCACAACGCCTTCCGGAAGCGCAAAATGTACGAGCGACTGCTCCAGGGCGTTCCAATGCTCCAATCCTTGGACGGTTACGAGCGGATGACTCTGGCAGATGCCCTTGTGTCGAGGTCCTACGACGACGGGCAGTCTATCATCCGAGAGGGGGACGGGCAAGCGGATGGCATGCTCTTCGTCGAGTGGTGTGACGCGCGGGTAACGACCTGCGACCAGGGCGAGGAGAAGGTCATTTCGAGGGTGACGAGTGGAATGCACTTCGGAGAGATGGCCCTGCTGGAGAACAGAGAGAGGTCGGCCAGCGTCTACGCCGTCGGAGGAGTCAAAGTGGCTTTCCTGAAGAGGGAGTGCTTCGAACGGCTGCTCGGACTGTGCCTGGACGTCATGAAAAATACACGATGGCCTACCAGAAGAGCAGCTTCTAACCGGGTTCGAACATGATCAACACTCAATTCGTGACACATAACGCCGAACAAGAATAATATAAATTATTAAAGAGGTCGTGTGCCCGGTTTGTGATAATGGCGGTCGAACCTGGTGCTCAGAGATTGAGGTAAAGCTTCGATCGATTGGACCTTGCGCCTCGACATCTTGTCCACCATTTTCCAGTTATTAAATGGAAAATTTCTAGAGCGCCGTAACACAGTTAAGGGGATACTTTACCGCCACAAACGTTGCAAGTCAATAATTGATGGCCAGAGATAGGGTGAAGAATAAATTTATTATCAAGAAATTTTATCATTAAAAAAATAATAAAATTATAAAAAACGATCTTAGAGTCGTACGTAGGCAATTCTTTGATATTTCAAACTAGCAAGGACTCTGTAACCTATGTTTAGGCCTTTCGTACTACAGTTCGGGCACAGCGCTCATGAATAAGCTGATGCTCTACACTTGACTTTTGAGTGCCGCTTTAGAAATTTGGGGATTACGATGGTGGCTGCATTAGGTAGGCTATAATAGACCAGAATTCACCATGATACGTCGTTTCTTCATTAGTGAACCATCTTGATGCTTCGGTCTTAGGGAGAAAATTGCGAGCCGGTCAAGTGCTGCCACCTGTTCCATTTGGTTGAGTGCAGCTACAACTTTTACTATTTTAAGATTTTAACTTATTTATTGAAGAAAACTACACTCCTTTTTGTCCAATAATTGATGGCCAGAGATAGGGTGAAGAAGAAATTTTGTAGGGGCCTATCAAGGAATTTTATTTTTTTAAATAATAAAACTATAAAAAAACATCTTAGAGTCGTACGTAGACAATTCTTTGATATTTCAGACTAACAAGGACTCCTCTCTTTGCTCCTGTCCCTCTCCGGCTCTTAAGCCGCAGGAGCCGAGAGAGGGGCAGGAGCAGAGAGAGGAGGCTGAAGCAGAGAGAAGGGCAGTAGTCTATAGAGAGGGGCAGAAGGCGAAAGAGGGGACAGTAATTATGCCACGATTTCATTGATTTTCTTTGCATCAATGCACATTCGGTATCTGATGTTTTTCCTAATTACTAATTAACAGATCCAGACCTAATTTAGTTTAAGTTGAAAATTGTCTAGTGTTGAAGAGAAAGTTTTTTCTGAGGAAGATTGCTTCAGTGCGATGCGAGAAATCATTGTAAGCAGCGTAATCTGTGAGTACATTACAACGTATATTGTCTCCTGTGTCCAGCCACGGTTTTAAATTGTGTGCATGAATGTGGTCGTGTGGGATGCCAGTTTCCCAGAGGAAATCAACGTGCATCCTGTGCTTCTCCTCGGCTTCTGTTCATGTTTATTGTCACCATCGTCGCTTCCTTTTATCTGTGTCACCTCGTCTCCCCCACCACTAAGCCACCCGCGCACAAAGGCATCACCGGCCAAAGCAGTGTCATCCGCTATCTCTATCATTGTACTATACGCAACGACTATATCGATAAAGACAGAGGGATACGTTTATTTAACATTCTCAAAAGACAGAAGAGCATAAATTATTGTTGTACAAGAGACTTTCTTTACATTCTTTACGGCCTTCATATTTCTCTTATTAATTATTATTAATACTATTGCTATTATGGGTATACTACTATTGCAGCTGGTATGCTCTCTTGCTACCATCTTGTCAACTAACATTAGGCGTACAACTGGTACAACCAAACGCCTTCAGATTTCTTTTGGTTTTAGTGGTCCTCAATATAGCAACAATAATTATGATTAGCCTATTGCATTCTTAATTTTTAACTGTTTACTTTTATGCTCGGGCCATTTGTACATGACTGTCATAGACAGTCTGTAAAAATGATTTTTCTTGATTTAACTGTCTCAAATTGGTCAATGACGTTATCAAAATTTGTTTTATCCAATGTTTCTCGTTCGATGCTTAGAAGAAAAGGATCGCTGAGACGATCTTGTCCCATTGAAGCTGCAAATACGATAAAATTAGCTTCAATTTGCTGTAGGATAGATCACAGCTTGCAATTGATTTGGAACTGCGACATGATATTATGTCGCCACTTACGGGCCCTTAGTGATGACAGATCAGTGAGGCCCGGGGCCGCCAAAATCATGTGTGACAACCTGTTTGTAATGAGGATTTTAGGGGCGCCAAAATCATGTACGACAACCTGTTTGTAATGAGGATTTTGGGGGCGCCAAAATGTAATCTTACTAACTTTTTTGGAACCTCTATAATTCTGATGATATCCCATAGGACTTTGATCATGGCCCTCTTTCTGCCAAGGTTGCTCCAACTAGTCGCATTGATACTCTTGAATTCCCGCGAAATACGCTACTAGATTATGCCGTCTTGTTCTAGATTACTTTAAGAACCAACTCACTTGGTTTAGTGTTCGCCAACAACTTAGTGAGCGTAACTTTTCCTGTCTTGTTGAGAGCATTCCTTCTTTTACTTTCTTGTCTTGTGTTCGTGACCCTGCTGTTATTCTGGACAGCACTCCTAACTTTTCTGCTCACATTGGAAATCTCACCCGTTCCTGCCACTGCTAGCCGAGATGACTCAGAGCGATACGACGTTCAGTCTCCCTTTCTGTCTTAATTTCAATCGTTTGTGCCATCATTCCTCCCAAATGGGTTACTATAATTCCCTAGAGTAGCCCCTACTCATCGAATGCTGCTGCCAGACTTCCGCGCTCTTCGCATATTTCTTCATATAATTTATTGTACTTGACCCCATACAAAGTTCAACATTGGCTACCGCTTTCGACTAATATTCAACTTAATGTCCTTGTACTTATCCACATCTATTGATACTTTGAACGTGTTTAAAAAAACGTGGTGCGGGCGTATCGTATGTATGAAAATAAACGACTAATTATCGTGACATATCGCAGGCACAGTGAGGCAAAATCGCAACCGCAGAAAGTTTTTATTTCATTTCAAATTTCAGAGATACAGTCGAAATTACTCCATTTGACAAACACCTCTCCAAATAGCCATTATGCTAACATTACACACAGGTCTTGAAAATGTAATACTACAACTACTAATATCACTACAGTGCAGCACAACAACTCCAATCACTTATGTGCAACAAATGTTGCATTATCATATTGTATCATGTGTCCACTGTCCACCGGCCAAGGCTCTTTCGAGTCTTTCGACCACGCGCCCGTCTTCATCACAGCATTGTAGCCTCCTCATCCTCCTCAGCATGATGATGGCTTGAAATTCCAAGGATTCGAGTTGTCGTTGTAGAAGTAACATGTTTCATCCATGGCTGACACGTACTAGTTGTGTTGCACCCCAATTTATACCACAAGATCATAGTGGTTGAAATGAGCGTGGTAGTAACGCAGGTTATACGCTATGAGAACGTCACAACGGCGTTGCCTGCGCTCGTTAAGCGTTGCACAAGCTTATTACGAACGGGTCGAGCCTGACGGCGACGCATTACGGTCATAGTGACAGCGTGGTCAGGTGTAGGGACATCGCCGTGGGCGTGATGTGAAATTAACGACATCGTGCTCAGATCGGGAAACCAATTTTTACGATCTCCGACACGCTTGCAATACGATCATTGAGTTCGAACTACGCTCGAGTTACGTCGGTACTAAGCTCGCCACGTTTCTATTGCGTTCAAATGCGCTCACACGCTCGCACCACATTTTTTTGAACATGTTCAAAATTTGGCCACGCGCTCCACGCTCATGGTGACAGCGCCACGCTCGATCGCGATTGTAATACGTTCATAGAAGATTGAATTGCGGTTCTACTGCGTTCTACACATTTCCACTACGCTCGTGATGGAAACGTTGTGAAATCGGGGCCTAACTTGGAACCAACTTCTAACAATGACTCACTCATTGCTTCAGACTGCAGTGGTCCTCGCGGATTCTTTCTCTGCTTAAAGACAGTCAGTCTTATTTCTTCTGTGTTTCCTGCGCTGAAGCACCGTTGTGAGTGGCATTATATGAAGTAACAGATTACTACCGACCCAATAAAAAAGGAAAAGAAAATATGAAACCTCTCAGCTTAACCACGACGTTGTCATTCAATGAATGCTGGCAAGAATCGCAACTGTAAATAATTTTCCAACTGTCGCGCATTTGAGATTGAGACTTTGGCGATAATATTTCAAAACAACTGAGATACGTTGATATAGGTGCTATAGGTACTAATATAAAGTTTTCTTTCGATCTGATTTTAGAAGAGATTTCTCTTCATTGCCAGAAGACAATAGATCAATAAAATGACCTGAAGACCTTTCAGAATAATAGTCACCTTTCAAAACGACATCCAAAACGAGATCCAAAAACGCATCATCATACTACCAACGACTACCACCCACACCCACCACCACCACAACTACCACCACAACCACCACCAACAACACCACCGATATCACAACCACCACCACCACCATCACCACCACTACTACTGCTACTACTACCACTACTACTACTACTACTCCACCTACTACTACTACTACTACTACTACTACCACTCGATCAACCACTAACTACTCTGTACTAACCAGATCTGGTCTTAATGCACAAGCAAACACACGCACACATCGACGACGACAGAGAATTCTGCCCTTATATCATCATATATTGCCTAGTTACTTATCTCTATACGGATAGATACATACATTCATTCATGCATTCATTCATGTAGCGCCTTTCATCGACTTTACATCTCAAATCATCATCTTCTCATCGAAATAATCACAATTACTGCGCTCAAGCGCTCAACCGACAGACGGATTCACCTACACAGGTCACAGCCAGCCACAGATAATACTATTAATATTCATAATAATTCTACTAACAATAATAATAATAATAATCAGCACCGTTCCACACATCGCCTCTACAATTCTGCTTCTTTTCATCACCATCCTCCCACTCCACAGCCTCCCAACACAACACATTCAAAAAGAAAAACACTGGGTCGTCTTTACCTTTAGCGGTCCAAATCCACACGATCGTCCAAAAACCAAGTGATTTACATAATTTCGGACGCTCAAAGTAAACAGACCCGCTATTTCCACATTTATAACTCACTTTTTTCACGCCCTACCTTGGGCCGTCGAATCATCATCTTCTCAACATCAACAACTCGTATTTCTCTTCTACCATCTGGTGGCTCTGAAAAGAGCCGTTTCCTCGCAGCTGTCAAAGCTGTCTGGCAGCGCCGCAGTTTACTTGGCGCCACCACTGCCGCCTCCGCCCACCTTCTGCGTCTTCTTCGGCAGAAGAACGGCCTGGATGTTCGGCAGGACACCGCCCTGAGCGATCGTCACGCCGGACAGCAGCTTGTTCAGCTCCTCGTCGTTTCGGATGGCCAGCTGCAGGTGGCGAGGGATGATCCTCGTCTTCTTGTTGTCTCGAGCAGCGTTTCAAGCCAGCTCCAGCACCTCGGCGGCTAGATATTCCATCACGGCCACCAGGTACACGGGAGCACCGGCGCCCACTCGTTCGGCGTAGTAGCCCTTGCGCAGCAGACGGTGGATTCGCCCGACGGTGAACTGCAGTCACGCTCGCGACGAACGGCTCTTCGCCTTTCCCTTCACCTTGCCTCCCTTTCCGCGTCCGGACATCTTTTCTTCTTCTTCTTAGTACCACGTCTAACAAAACGATCCACAGCGTCCCTCTACGCTCACAATAATGTGCCGACAACAGAAGATAAAAACCTGACTGACTGATATAAGTTCATTTAATGACGCATCCATGACGAGGATGGTATGCGTCAGGCTCTGATAATATATTATGCAGTCACAATACAATATGGCTAATATGAACTAAGTCTTTTTAGGCTAATTTGTACACAATTGTTCAGTGTTTATTTTCTGTCTTTTGTTTCTTCGTCTTTGGTTCTTTGGTCTTCATTTGTTGTGTTGTCTTTCGTCGTCCGGGTCTTGGAGGGATATGAAAAGCAACAAGACAGGTGTTAGCGTGGATGTCTGGCAGTTGTTTAGTACTCTCTATAGCCTTCTTCCGGATACTTCTAGCCACTTGTAGACGATGTTCTAGCAGCTGGATTGGGTGAGAGTGGTTCGCAGGTCAAAGATCCAGTTTTCCCGCGCTCACTTCCGGATGAGTTTGTCCTGGAGGCCAACCTGCGCAGGGCATTCCTGTAGGAAGTGGCGGACCGCTTCCTGGTCTTCACCGCACTCGTCACAGCTTCCGGTCGGATGTAGATTCCACTGCTTTTGCTGGGTGTTAAGAAGGCAGTGGCCAGCCGTAGTCTGGTGATGGCGATTTCCTTCTTCCGGTTTGGGTCGGCGTACTTCCGGGTTAGGCTGGCGCTCGGTTCGGTGGCTCGGTAGTCCGAGCCGGTGTCGGAAGTGGTCCACTCGGATTGCCATTTGCGAAGGAAGTGGTCACTGTAGATGCTCCGAGCTTCTTGATATTCCGGCATCATCTGAAGTTCCACCTCGCCGTGACGTAGAGCCTATTTTCAAATGGCATCTGCAGTCTCGTTTCCCTCGATGCCAAGGTGACCAGATATCCAGACGATCGTCACTGGACCCGAAACGTCTGTCCGTTTGTCACCAAGAGCACACATGAGGTCTGCGAGCTGCTGTGGACGAGCCCCAGACTGTTGTCGCTCCAGGTTCTGTGTTACGCCAAGGCTATCTGAAAAGATGACAATATTAGTTGTGTTTGATGTGGACGCCCATTCTACCGCCCTCGCAACGGCCTCCATTTCCGCCGCCAGGACCGACGCGCCATCGGTCACCGGTAGCTTCTATGGTGACCACAGGAGAAAGAGCACGACGCTCTGCCTGCTGGGCTTCTCGATCCATCCGTATAGATAGCCACCTGTCCGTCGTAAGTTTGGATGTGGTTTTCGACGAGTATTTTTCTTCTGAGAGGGTCCTCCGAATCGCGGATCTTCTCGAACAGAGTGGTGTCGATGACGGGCGGACGTAGCTGCCTCCGCCGTAGGTGAGCGTAGAGATGATAGGCGCTGCGATCTCGTCGATCTGTCGCGCCTTGACTTGGATCGGGTCCATGTCGTCTTTCGCCGCCTTTGTCTTCCGTTCGTTAACCATGGTCTGCATCGGATGGTTTGGTATGACTCCATCATCAGCTGCTTTCGTCGTAAGTGAAGCGACATCTCTCCGCATTCCACCTGCAGGGCGGCCAGGCTGGTTCCTCGAAGCGCTCCAGAGGCTATCATCAGCGCCTTGTATTGGATGGTACTCAGAGTCTTCTTCTGGTTCTTGGACGCGCTCTCGTAGGCAACGCAGCCGTAGTCGATGACGGAGCGGATGAGGGCTCGGTAAATCATCAGGAGGGTGTCTTTTGAGACTCCCCATTGCGATCCTGCGATAGAGGGCATAAGGTTGAGTGGATAAAAATCGCAGACGGCTGCTTAATATATCGAACGCAGCCGGACTAAGCGCACCACGTGTTTGCCCGGCTCACGCATACTAATCGACTCACGTGATCTCGGCGCGCCGAGTCGCGCGCACATAAATACTCCCGCCGTTATAGGCGTTTCTCGTAACTAACATGGAAACCACATATTGACTACATTATCACAAAATGCAAAAAATGCCGTTACCGGTACCAAATGGGGAGCTAATAAAAAGGCCCCCTATTAATGATATATAGAGCGCTAATAAGACCAATTCTGGAATATGGCGCCATAGCATTTTGCACAGCAAAGGACACTCTTGTTCATCAATTAGAAAAGATACAAGCACAAGCTCTGAGAGTATGCTGTGGCGCGGCAAAGAGAACTCCTACAGTCGCTACCCAAAACGAATGTGGTGAAATGCCTCTAAAACTCCGATGGTTAGAGAACAGTATTAAAGAAGGGGTAAAAATAAAAACAACAAAACGACATCCAGCAAAATTAGCAATGAAAGATCATTGGACAGTACACAACGACAAATATCAAACTAACAAAGAACCTTTACATGAAAGAATCAAAGATTTTCTAAGAACAGAATACCAAGATTGTAAGGGGCCGAAAATACAAAAATCCCCCCATGGAAAAACCGTCATATAAAAGTAAATATCACATTAAGTAAGCAAATTAATAAAAGACAAATGGCACCAGAAACACAAAAGCTATTAGCACTGGAAATAATAAATCATTACAAAGCAGAAATGCAATTCAAGACCAACATTAATAAATAGACTAAACGAAAGCATTAATCGATTTAAAGAAGTGGAAATTGTCCTAGTATGGATTCCCAGTCACGTTGGTATTCAAGGAAACGAAGAAGCTGATAAAGCTGCAAAAGAAGGATTAAACTTAAAAGCAGTAAATTCCACTCAGTATTTAGAAAGAAAAGAGATAAATACCAAAATACGTCAATACATATTAAGAAAATGGCAGCTAGAATACAATGCAAACATGCAAAGTAACAGATAATATATCTCATTTTAAATTAGAATATACCATCGAAAATATACTAAAAACTAGAGAATTACAATTAGAAACTATCTATGCGATAGATCTAATAAATGGAGGAAAACTACTTTAAGACCAACAACTAAAACGTATATAATAATATCCCAATAATATAGAAAACTAATACTAGTTCTCGCAAAGTCGAGAATACTTTGTAAAAGTGTTATAGAAAGAAATCGAAGAAGAAGAAGACAACCACCGAAAAGACAGAATAGGAGAAGAGAAGGGAAGAGAAGAAGAGAAAAACAAGAAACCAATATTCGTGTTAACACTTAACTAACCAATAATTACCCTGTATATTACTGCATCAGTTGTATTGTACTATTGTTCATTTATTAAAACCATGTGTGGAATTAACATAACTAAAAAAATTCCGATCTGGCGGCATAGGGGAACATAAAATCAGCAGTCGGCTCGTTTGGGTGGTGTACTTTGTCATGGTCTTCTTGCCAACGAATTTTCCCAGAAATTAAAAGAAAAGAAGAAAAGTGGGTCGGGTGACTGGTTTCGGCGGAGATTAGCAGCGAGAAGAGGCAGCGAGAAAAAGCGCACGAGGCACCGTGAGGAGTAGTGCCCATCTACACATACAGGGTTCCGAGGCAGGCTCATCCGATCAAAAGGGCAAAACAACAACAACAATAAACGGAAAAAGAAAGGAAGAAAGAAGACCCGGATCGGATGGCTACTCAAAGACCTGCTGTCGGATAACCCAGGTGTGGATGATGATGGGACTTTCCCAACATCGGACACTCTGTATAGTCTCCCTTCGTACAACACAACGTTCGGTCACGGGCGGCATGAAGTCACAAAAATGAAATAACAAAAATGAGATAAATAAAAACGACAATGACATCGCCAAAATATGAAGGACGTCAAGGACCCAATGTCAAAAGACGTCGTTAAACTCTCCAAGCAGCAGCAGCGGCGTTTCTCGTGTCTGTCTGCTTATGTCAGAGGTCTACTACTACCCCTTCTCCTCCTCGTGTCTAAGAAGATAGAAACATGCCGCCCAAACCAGCGTCGAATGGAGCGAAGAAGGCTGCGTCGAAAGCGAAGGCAGCCCGAGCCGGCGTGAAGAAGCGCAAGAGGCGCCGCAGGGAGTCGTACGCCATCTACATCTACAAGGTCCTCAAGCAGGTCCATCCCGACACGGGCATATCGTCAAAGGATGAACATGAACAGCTTTGTCAACGATATCTTCGAGCGCATCGTAGCCGAGTCCAGCCGTCTGGCCCACTACAACCACTCACTCACTCACTCACTCTTCCCCCCCCCCACCCATCCAGCCAACCGACTAACTAACAGACGCACACGCACACAGCATTCGTAGGTCGGGGCCCAAAACCCACTCCTTAGTATTATAGTGGCTACGGTCCACGACACCGCCTTGTTGCCTGCCTGCCTGCCTGCCTCCCTACCTACGTATATTTCCCGTAATTAGTCAATTGCATACATACTTAGATACATAGATAGATACATAGATAGATACATATATACATACATACATACATACGCGCACACGTACAGTCAGTAACTGGCACCAACCCATACCAGCCAAGTTGCAAAACCGACCGACGTCCGCTTCACACACAATAGACGCACATGATTTCTGCGTCGAACTCAGATTGACTTCAACCAATCAGCGTACAGACAGCTTCGCCACTGAAACGCATATCAGCAGGCCGATTCAGAGCTCAGGCTCATTCCTGCCTAGGAGAGGGTACAGATCGTTCGTTCGCTCAAGATCAGCATTTTCTCAGCATCAACGAAATGGCTCGTACGAAGCAGACTGCACGTAAGTCCACGGGAGGCAAGGCTCCCAGGAAGCAGTTGGCTACGAAGGCGGCCCGCAAGAGCGCACTGGCCACAGGCGGCGTGAAGAAGCCACATCGTTACAGGCCCGGCACGGTTGCCCTGCGCGAGATCCGTCGCTACCAGAAGAGCACAGAGCTCCTCATCCACAAGCTGCCCTTCCAGCGTCTCGTCAGAGAAATTGCCCAGGACTTCAAGACCGACCTCAGATTCCAGAGCTCGGCCGTCATGGCACTGCAGGAGGCGAGCGAGGCCTACCTCGTCGGCCTCTTCGAGGACACCAACCTGTGCGCCATTCACGCCAAGCGCGTCACCATCGTGTCCAAGGACATCCAGCTCGCCTGGCGTATCCGAGGTGGCGGCGGCGCATCGCTGGCGTTCGTTCGTTCGGACTTAACGCAGAAGAAACGGCTCTTTTCAGAGCCACAAAATCTTAAATTAGGAAATCGACAACGACAAATACGCTAATCATCATTATCATCATCATCATCGCAACCACCACCTGTGTTTAAACCAGTCCAAACAATGCAACACGCACGCCACGTCCTACATCTCATATCCAAAACCAGTCTGTCTCGGCTGCATTTCGTCTTTCTCTTCCATACCGACGACAACCGTGATCATGGCGACGATAATCACAAGCTTAATAGTAATAAAAATAGCTATAGCAATGATAATGACATAATGACAATGATGATTATCATCATGTTGATGAGCCAAGTATGAAAATAGACAAATGACTAATCTTTACTTCATTTTTCAAAATTGCTAATTCTGCAAGCCCGAGTGAGTCACTTAAAATCCACACACGGGCGGGCCGCATGCGATCGGCGTGTTGATGGGAATGTTACGAACCAATACGCCCGGAACGTAGTAGGCCTAGGCTGTTTAATTTTTGTTGAATTTCTCCCTCAGTGAGACCACTGGGGAGGTACTAAAACCACAGATAGCAGATCAGGGATTATCTGATCACCAGCCAAGAGCCAGTAACATCGGCGTCACGCAACCTGGTTAAAGTACATGTCAGGTATTAAGCCGACAAGTAAACGCTTTGATCTTAGCCAAAATGCCGAGAAGTGATAACGACGTATTATCCAGAGGTCTTTTATAGCGTGTTTGGACATTTAAAAAAGTTTCCAGTTACAAAACTTACTAACGGTAATAACTATTTAATTCAGTCATTCACAGAAAAGTTAATTCGAAATATGAAAGTATACAATATAATGCAATTTATAAGTAAGTCAAATGTCATTATAGCATAACAGAATATAAAATAAATCTGTTTCCCATCTGAGCCTATGTAATCAGTTGTTACCATGTGCCGCCATCTAACGACGTCGTTAATTTGGTCTTATTACTGCGTCGTTTCTACATTATTATTATTATTATTATTATTATTATTATTATTATTATTATTATTATTATTATTATTATTATTATTATCATTGCCGCTGCTACTTCCCCAACCAGCGTGCCACCACCTCTGCCGCCATCACCACCCATCACCATCACCACAACCAGCGCTATCACTATGAGCAACAGAATTGTCTTAGTCGCTTGCATTCATCGGATTGTAGGCATCCGTATTATTTCCCACGCTCCGCAGCCGTCGCCATCGTCGTCGTTGCCTGCCGCAGTAACGGTTGCCAGTCTGCAGTGCATCCTCTTTCTGCTGCTGCTGTTGCTGCGAAAGCCATGGCTCGTCCATCTCTACGCATGCCGCCTGCACAGCGCACAACTTTCATCTGAATCTATTAAAGAGGTATAATATCAACATAATTCACAGGACATACGCTATTTATGCATAAATATATAACTATGTAATGTATAATGTGTTTTCATGTGTCAAAATGTGTCAAAATGTGCCAAAATGTGCAACATCTGGTGTGGGTTATATGCCATCTATGTATAAAAAGGATATAATGTAGTATGCAGCATTTCTCTGTTCCAAATGAATGCAATGTATTACGTAAAGAATCCTTGATGTATGAATGCAAATGTATGATGCATAGATATAATGTTTAGTATTTCTTGCATCTGAAAAATGAATCTACATGTAGTTCAATAGAGTGCTCAGTATATTCTATAAATATTTAAGTCTGAGTCACGCAATACATAGTATAGGCATGTATGCAATTTTTTTCTAAGGTTTTCATGATGCACAGAGTTTATTACAAAGTTCGTGTTAAGACAAGTATATGTATGCTAAGGTTACGCCATAGCGCGCCTCATTATGACTCAAATTCTGACAACACGATCTAGAAATTGATCAAAATTTGATTCGGTTGTAGAAAATGACCTACTTCTATCGGTCTATCTTGGTCTTGATGATCTACTTCTATCGGCCTATCTTCGTCTTGATGAGCTAGTTCTATCGGCCTATCTTTGTCTTGATGACATCCCTCTATCGGCCTATCTTTGTCTTGATGACCTACTTCTATCGGCCTATCTTCGTCTTGATGACCTACTTCTATCGGCCTATCTTCGTCTTGATGCCCTTCTTCTATCGGCCTATCTTCGTCTTGATGACCTCCTTCTATCCGCCTATCTTGGTCTAAATGACCTCCTTCTATTGATCTATCTTCGTCTTGATGACCTCTATCTATCGGCCTGTCTTTGTCTACATGACCTTCTTCTACCATCCTAGCTTGGCTTCGTCTTAAGGCAGTCTATAGATGTGGCTCATAGAGTCAGCGTCATGATGAATTCATGATATACAATGTCTAGTGCTCAGAGCCAACATGATTTTAAGTGGCACGCTCGAGATCGTTAAATTTGAGCAATAATGTGCAAAATCAAGTAGAAGACAAAGTCGATATCCTACTTGATTAGCTTAATATTCGTAACTTTACTAATACTGAACACAAAATCTAGTTCCCACTACGCCTTTACTATGATTATTCCATAATAAAAATTATAATTATAATCGTTTTCAATATATGAAACAATTTACAATCGTTACTTTTGAGTTTACTGGTGTGGCCCTCGACTTCAAGTTCAGGAATAATTTCTTTGGTGACACACTCTGTCAAAATGGTTTTAGTTAGAGATATAAAAATTTTCTGCCGTTTATCAGTTGTTTATAAAACGCAACATATAATAATTCCCAATACGCCAAGCCAGAAGAAACCCGATTGACGTCTAAGACATGTACACTTGTTGCAGAACTGTTGCTCCTAAACTTATATAATATGCAGTAATCGGTCTCTGTATACATAGTGCCTGTATATCATTATGCACAAAATAGTATCGTTTGATCAAATTGTGCGTTTTATGCACTTGTGCATTATCACCCGGGAACGTACGTATATTTATACACATACATAGCACATTCGTATAATAAACGTGCTCCATGTGCCTCTCTTTCGCATCTCCACAGTGCAGGCATAGACGGTGTCTTCTCGATGCTAGGCTCCTCGATTTGGAATATCCTACCTTTGACGCTCCGCTCCCTTCTATAACCCCATCTCATGCATTCCTCTCTCGTCTTACGGCGGTTTTATTGGACCACGCTAGGGCTGGGAAAGCATATGAGGCTATATGAGTAGTCCTCCTTTTCAGGCGCTATATAAATTCTCGCAATGAATGATTGTGTACATTGTACAATAGATACATCCACAGAAACATGCATATGCCTATATCTAATTATGTAGCCCTGGCCATCCATATATGCGTGCATTTATATGCACGTACGTGTTCGAGCGTGACTGTATACTTACATGTACAAGCAATGTCACGCATTCACAAATACCCACAACCAGTCAGTCATGCATAGGGCCCACATGTACGAACACACAGATATACGCATGCATACATTGTCAAATAAGCGCGTATCTAATACTTTCACGCTGAAGCCATTCTTCAATGCGCTTATTCCCATGCATTCACGGAGCAACTGAAGGCCTTCGACCAAGTCTTCTTTCATCGGAATTTTCATGTTGGTTGATCGGAGCGACGGAAGAAAGTCGCCTTGGAAGAGAGTCGACTCCTCACCATGAGGGTCAAGGGTGACATTTAGAAGCGTTAAGATCAAAGGGCTAATACTTGTGGTTGGTCGCAGGAGAGATGATGATGATGATGATGCATGCGGGTAATGGGACGAAGGAGGATTGATGGCGTCTAACTCGTCTGCAATTCGATTATTTCCAAGACCAGACACGTCACGAAGCACTGCGCCGTCTCAGGCATATCTTGCACTCCGAAGCACTCCCTTTAGCACTCCCTACAGCACTCCACTGAGGCTGGGGCTGCGGCGTATACGTCACTATCATCACACCAGAGTAATTAGCAAAACCGAAAGGCATTGTGGGACCGGGCGAATGGTCGTTGGAGCACTCGCTGTTGGTGCGTGCGAAGACAGAGACGTATGCTATAGAGCGAAATCAAGAGACACGCAGTAAAATAAGGATGGGAGAAAGAGAAACTTAGAGGCGCAGTGGAACAGAGAGAGAGAGAGAGAGAGAGAGAGAGAGAGAGAGAGAGAGAGAGAGAGAGAAAGAGAGAGAGAGAGAGAGAGAGAGAGGAACGGAGGGATGGCGGGAGGGAGGGAGGGAAAGTAACGGAGAGCAAAAGGAAATGTTATGCAATGCCATTCAGCAATCTGTAGTAAGTCGTGTTTATATATATATATCCGATAAATCTGAACATTTCATGACTCGTTTGACCACCATTAACAAAACCTATAAGCTCATAAAAATTATTTCTGCATTTTTAACTTGAGGTCATGAACGTAAAACAAAACAATTATTACGACAGGGTCACTGGAGTTCCGATCCTATTCATCGGCTTACTGTTTTAAATTTTGAGATCATGGCGAAGATTCTTTTCACGATGATTCTGGGATAGGCATGCAGGATGTTAAAACGTTATAGCGCTGATGGTTGTTTGGAAACAAACCAAACTCTTTGTACCAGTTGACTTTTAATCTAAAGACGAACGAAATTTAAGTTTTAATCGAAGCCATGATATATTATCATTAGAACGTCTTGTCCATGCTAATTTTCTCTGAAAAGCTCTATCCACCAGTGTTGCGGATCCTGCAGTGGGAGCGACCGGTTTGTGCAACGGTGAGGCTCTCGATGTAAGGAGGAAACAAAACTTTTAAGAGAGGACGGAGATGTACACAGAGAAAGGCTGAGAAAACTAGAGGCATAAAAGGACTAAGTATGCAATGAGAACCAAGTTAAATATCTATTTGTTACCGGCAGTGCTTAAAGTGTAAAAAAAGAAGTGCCTGGACGCTAGGGGAGCCGTCCATAAATGACGTCACGCAATTTTTGACGATTTTTGACCCCTCCCCATCGCTACGCGTCGTCAAAAATGACACGACCCCTCAAATATGACATCACGTCACAAGTTCCTGACCCCCCAAAAATCAAAGCAGGTGTCCAGAATGTAATGCAAAATTTTCTTATAATTATCAAAACATTTAATTGAAACTATAAAATATTTCAAATTATAATAGTAGAACGAAGAAAATTGGAGAAATTAATAAGTAGCCTATAATGATTACAATCTTATGCATTTCTCAGGATGAACGAGTATCGTAAGCATTATTAGTGTTGTTTAACTGTGGTAACAACTACCGCTAATTAAGCGGAACTTGTTTAAATGAGTGTAAGTTTTAATAAAATTACGTATTTTGATGTGATGATGTGACGTCACATTTCGTCGACCCCCCTCTGCCCCTTGTCACACATCGTCAAAAATTTTTGACCCCTCCCCATAGGCGCGTGGCGTCATTTATGGACGGCCCCAGTGTCAAAAGTTGAGAACTAAAGATTGCAAAGGCAGAACTCCAACATATTAAGTCGACGACAAATGGTTCGTGCACTGTGATCCACTGTGTTTGTTAAAACAGAAGTTGGATTGGTGATATTAATGATGCTGGAATAGAAGTTGGAGGGGTGAACGAAATTCTTCCACAACATATGCTATTTAGATGACCATAATGCCTACTAAAAAAAGTTGAATCATTGAAAAAAATATTTGCCTAAATAGAAGTTGAAGTAACAAAAATGGTTGTTGCTGAACCAGAAGCTGTATTTGCAGACATTATTATTGTCGATCCAGCTTCTACTTAACCAAATACAAAGGCCGAAAAATAGAATTTTTATCATTAGTTACGCTTTTGTCCATCAACCATTTTATAGTCGTCAATTATTTGTTGGTGAATATTTGTTGTAAAAAATTTAAAGTATAGGCCTACAGAGAAATGCTTTCCTTCGTGAAATTGTCGACAAGGGGCCATTGGCGCCGGCATCGTTTGAAAGTTGTGAAAATAAAGTTTGTAAACGCGCGAAGCGCGATATTTTGTCCTCTTCTTTTTCCTGTTGACAGTAACGTACGCAATATAGAGGAATTGCACTGTTGCATGGACGAAAATGGACAGCGTCCAGGCTCTGCTGGCCAAATAAGTGGCAGAACGGCGTACAGCCTCGAAAATAAGTGCCTGGACGTCGTACATGACCGTCCATGCACACTTTAAGCCCCGGTTACGTGAGCTTGCAAATTACTGTTAATGTTGCAGGTTGGTGATGTCATAGGACGCTTTATCAGCGACGAACGTTGTACTTTGTTATAATCGTATAATTGGTATAAACTAGATGTGTTTTGTTTGAACCTAGCTAATACGATAATAATGTCTACATGTAAATTAGCGAATCAGAAGAGCGTTGTGTATACGATCTTGGAAATTTCGTCCGTGAGTCTGTAGTTCAGACGTCTCAGTGACAGTTATGCAAATTAAGGCTCAAGTAACTGGTGGTTCGACACGACGTATATATTATGCATATTCATCTCGAAACCAAGTTTAAGGATTCTCTGCCTTTCTCTCTCTCCTTGTCTGCCTTCCTGTCTGTCTGCCTACCACCCTGCTACTCTCTCTGCTTCTCTGCTTTCCAGCCTTCATGTCTTCCTCTCTGCCATCTGCATCCTTCCCACACTCCCTGCTCGACTCCTTGCCTGCCTCCTGCCCTTTCGCCATCTCTGCCTCCCTGCCTGCCTGCCTATCTCCCTATCTCCCTCTTTTCCTACTTCCATCCCGCCCTTCATGTATGCCCCCTCAGTCCTACTCTACCTCCTTGCCTACCTCCTGCCGACTATCTGCCTCTCGCTTTCCGTCTTACCCTGCCTTCCCTTCTATTTGCTTCCCTCTCTGCCTGTGTGCCTTTCATCCCTGCCTGTCTGCCTCCTCGTCTGATTCTTTCCGGCCTTACTGCCTCTCCCTCCACCCCTCCATCCCTTCCACAATTCCTCTATCCATTCATCCCTTCCACTGTGATTTGCTCAATCGATGGTTGAGCCACGATTTATGAAGTTTTCTTTCGAACTATTCATAAGATCTGTCAAGTATAACAGATCAATCAGAACTTTAAATTTTAACTCCGTAATTCGGGAACCCATAATCCACCTCGCTACTCTTCCCATCTTAGTCTGTATGTATGCCAAAGTTTCATTGAACAGAATCCGCGATTCGTGCTGTTCATAGTGACAGATACAGAGAAGAGTAATGTGACCAGACTTCTTCTCCTTTACTTGTCTGCTGCTTTCGATGATGTGAACCATTTATTTCTGCATCACCCCAGCAATGGTTTGGAATCTCTGGCCTGAATTACTTCGGTCTAATACATCTTAGTTCAATCAGTACTCTTAATCAGTATACGTTGGCATATGTTAATTAATGGTAATTATTAATTAATGTTTTGATGACACATGACATTTCCTAGAATTTGACCTTAGTTTCACAATGTGTCACATTGTGTAGGCCCCTACTGTGCATATTATATTTACAGATCTAAATATTTCTACATGAATATGTTTACATATAGATATGTATTGTCCGTTCATAGAGGTTATAAAATCCTACATAATATACAGGGTATAAGAGCGAATATACATGCCTGTATGTGTATATGCATATGATAGAATGACGTGATATATGACCGCAATCGCCATTTTCAGACGAGTAGGAGGACAATGGCTGGACATTGCCGGACAAAATTGCGCCAGATAAAGTATCGATTGTTTGACAGCGGCAGAGATTAATGACGCATCTTTGTCGGCTCCGACTGCTGCTGTTGCTGCTGTTGCTGGGGATGCGGCGGCTGAGAAGGAAGAAGAGTATGAGGAGAACTAGAGGGAGC